>JAOTOM010004599.1:0-97500 GCA_034440615.1 Ashinkailepas kermadecensis
CGGCACATATGTCTTGACGCGCATGCTAGTTTGTTTCATACGTCCTTGGACCATGATATGTATGTCGTTCCCCACAGGCGTATTTTTTTAAGAAAAAATGTTCTTCGAAATAGTATGTTACCTAAACATGAGTATTTTTTTTCGCCATTGGGGTCTACGAAATAGCTATCAGTGGTGTAGAAAGATGTTTTCGGCCAAACATGTCACATGCGTCTTTTTCCCTTTGCACGGCAGTGATGGCAGTGGATACTTGCTTGCATAGCCAAAAATCCAGTTGGGAAAGGTTACTGAGGATCACATTGGATAGTCCTGAACCCTGATAGCAATGTAGATATAGCCTATGTCTGCAATCTAGATAATTCGTTAAACTTTAAACAATATTGAATACAATTTGTTACATTTAGAATTGGCCTTATTTGACCTGTGTTGACCTTTGAGATGTCATGATGACTTAGAGAACTTGGAAGAACAATTCAATTTACCCGTCCGGTGTGCGTCGTCCGCCTAGCATCCCATTATATTCACCGCGGGGGGTTCAGCTTACTTTTCCGGGACAGCTACCCCTCCCCCTTGTTACCAGAATTTAGCTATAGGCCTGTGGCACTGTGTGTCCATTAACGACCTTCATATCCTCCTACGGGTGCTGTTTTCGGGAAATTATTGGGGGACACGATACATGAAGGCAATGGGAGAACTCAAATTGATGGGGGGGATACACTCCATAGGGTCCCATGTTAAAAGTTGAAATTATTGGTCGGGTGAAGTAAAGATTGAATGGACAAGTGTCTCCTCAAAAGTGCATCAAACAAAACCCCTGTATCCTTCCCATAATTTGCATAAGTTCCACCCCACACTCCTTCATTGGTTGGTTATTGGTTTCACGACGCGTCGACCGTTGAGTCATGTAGCGTCGCCAATCTCTCACGCCGATTGGTCGCGGGCGAAGAGTAGCGACAGGTGAGACTCGAACCCACAACCTTTCGATTGTGAGACGAGCATTTTACCCCTAGACCACTCGTCCCCACACACACTCCTTCATTATGAGCATTCGTCGGTGAAAAGTCATGGAACGGTGTCAGCTGGGGACGAAGCCTGCGTGGTGTGATGACCAGTTTCGGCTCGTATATTGGGTTTCAGATAAGTTTGAGGTAAAAACGGTAGTAAGATTTTTCATAGAGAATGATGTGTTCTATCACGTGGTCTTCATTTCATGGCTATAGCTCTATTTCTTAAGAAAATATCACATTATAAGTTACCCATAAAAAGCATTGCGGACAATGAGGACTTCGGCCGTTGAAAACTTGTGACGTCACGAAAAGTTCGAATCGCCGGACGGTTGTACCTTATGTAAAGGGCCTTGTTAGTACCTATCTATTGCTTTCTTCATAAAGTCATAAAGTCATAAAGTATTAAGGCTTAATAAGAGCCACAGGGGCCCATCTGGGTTAAGCCTATCTAGAAAAGGTACTAGAAATGTACATACTCTCACCCCAATCAATCCCTTATCCCAAGTTCCTAGGAAGCTATATACCCCAGCCTATCTAACACCACTCACTTGCTACCGCATAACACCCTCAACAATCACAAGCTCCTCCCATCATACCCATCGTGCCACCATAGACAATCTCATCAGCATCACATCCCGAAGGAAGGTGCCGAATCCACTGCTAGGCACACCCCACACAAATTCATAAAGCGTTCAGACTTAATAAGAGAAACACTTGCTATTGCATAATGCACTCAACAATTACAAACTCCTCCCATCATACCCATTGTGCTACCATAGACAATCTCATCAGTATCACATTCCGAAGGAAGGTGTTGAATCCACTGCTAGGTACACCCTATATAAAGTTATAAAGCGTTTAGACTTAATAAGAGACTCACTTGCTATTGCATAACACACTCAACAATTCCAAACTCCTCCCAATTCCCATCTCCTCCCTGTCGATCAACCCTCCCTGGAATACAGAAAAACAAGCCCCATATTCTTATAATGATTGTCTATGCCGTTTTTAAAGATGTTCAGTGTGTTGCTACTGACAATGGTTCCTGGCATAAAGACAGAAAGACATAAAAGATCAGTGCAACTATGAGCCACAAGGGCCCTTCTTGGTTGCAGTTTTGGACACTGAACCAGTTGCCCACCAAATCTGTATATCAGCCCTCCCTGGAATTCAGAAAAACAAGCCCCCTACTCTTATAATGATTGTCTATGCCGTTTTTAAAGGTACCTAGGTGCCTAGGTACCAGGTAAATATCAAGCTGATAGTGTGATGAGTGGGCTGTTGAGGTTAATTATAGTTTGTATATCCACACTCTCAATGATAACTGATTGTTGTTCACGGGACTGGATCGTATGCAAGTTTGACAATGACAATTGGTTTTTGTGCGCACCATTTTGAATTTTGTAGCAAAAGGTGGAGAGTCAGTCCACTATCTAACCCAAATCTGTTTTTTTTCATTACAAAATGTGCTGGTTAACATCAACTACATTTTCTATGTACCTAGCATGGTGTTTTCGTTCTTTTTTCCTTCAACTTTTTTATCAGCATAAAAATAGCATATGTTATTGGGGAGGCCCAAATCAACATTTGGGGGGAGGGGGCAAGATCTACATTGGTGGGGCCCTGGCCCCCACAAAAGGATACAAATCGACGCCCCTGCCATCTAGACATTAGGGGGATGTCCCCATCCTAGCCCCGCCTTCAGCGCCTAAAATATCACACAAACTATAACGTAAAATTCCCTTTACGTAAACGTCCACATGCCTGCACCTTGATCGCAAACACCCGCTTTTATAGTCAGACATGTAACGTACTCGCTTCAAAGGTGGCGCAAATGATATTCAAAAAAATAATCTTCAAAAATAGGAATTATAATATAGTGTGCATGCAGCTTCCTGCTGACTTTTTTCATGGTATCATAAGCTGGCAGATATTTGGCTCACATGTTGATGTGGCTCTTGGTGCAGGTCGAGACTGGGGTGCTGCGTATCAATATTTAATATATGCACATTGTCATTTGGATATAGCTAGGTGGGTACCTAGGTAAATATCAAGCTTATAGTACGATGGGTTGACTGCTGAAGATAAATATAGTTTGTATATCCACAATCTCAATGAAAACAGATTGTTGCTGACTGGATTGTGTGCAAGTTCGACAATTACTGGAAATTGAGTGGGATGAATCCAGTTCAAGCTCCATATGCATGTGGTTTTGCCATTGGTCATGTGTGCAAGCATCATTATGACAATGAAATTGATGTCTAGTGGCTCTGCATATTTTTTTTCTTCAAACAATCTGGTTTAAAATGAATGAGCAGCTAATCTTGACATTTCCCCCCCCCCCCCGATGAGGCACCACCTTTCCGTGGGGGGATTGCGTGCCCCAATGACCCGGCGACTATCTTACCGGCGAGGGGTGAGACTAAGAGTGCCTCACTCGTCATTCCACCCATTCGCCCCCATTCCAATACCCATCTCATCTCAACGTCCATGTCCTTCACCTGACCCTACAAGACCAACTCTCCCTATCAGGAGCAGGTAGGACAACTTCCCCGGTCCTGCCCACCAGCTCAGTTTTATCGGGGTAGCCGCGCCCCCTCGGCCCGTCCCCCGGGGTTGACGGAGTCCTGGAGGTTGAGGTCCCCCGTCGGACGGTGCTAGTTGTGACGGGGGACCAACACACCTCTTTGGTCCCAATATCCCGGAGGGGCGGGCGGGCCCGTGGGGCCTCACGCGGGCCAAGTGGCAGGTCGCCTCGGGCCGGGGACCCGGGATCCTTCCCAGTGTCTGCCGGCCCGGCCGGCTGGGGTCAAGTGGTGGGCGGCGCTGGATCCCGGTCGGGGTGGTGAGTCTCTCTCCCGGCCGGGCGAAGGCGCCGCCTGCCCCGTATAACTCCTCGGGCGCCTGGCGTCCTCCCGTCCGCGGGGCCCAGGCGTCCCCCCGGTAGGGCCCCTAAGTGGTGGGGCGCCCGAGGAGTAGAAACCAAGAAACAGCACATGGCACCAACAACAACAAAAAAACACTCCTAGTCCCTCCCGTGAGGGCCAGACCACCTATTCAGGCAGCACCAAGATGTTTCCTGCTATTCCTCGGATTCTCATTTTTCGCGGACAATCACAGAATCTCTGCTCTGTCGCCCTGTCAGAGACGAAATGGATGCGACCGGCTGGGAAAAAATATTCGATGCGAAAAGTTGAAGGATGGAGCGTTGGAGGTCGAGTTTGCGGTAGCGGAGGAGGCGGAGAGAGCGTCGTTGACGACTGAGTTTATTTACGGTGTACGGAAGGGAAACAAGCATGTAGATGAAACTATTCGAATTCATGTAGAAGCACACAAATCAAAGAACTCATCGCGAGGACTCATCAACTGTTATGATTTGAAAGATGTGTCGGAGGATGAAATTGTGGATGGCCTGTCGGAGTTTGGGGTTACGGAAGCAAGGAAAATGAAGGTGAGGAAGGGTTCGGAGATGATTTTAACGAACAACGTGATATTAACCTTTAGCACCACAGTTCTTCCCACTGAAATCCGTGTGGGCTACGTCCGTGTGAAGGTTCGAGTTTTTATTCCCAACCCCATGAGATGTTTTAAATGCCAACGATATGGCCACACCAACCAGTACTGCCGGAATCGCCCCGTGTGTGGCAAGTGCGCGTCAGTTGAACACGCAAGTGAGGCCTGTACTTCCGAGATACATCATTGTGCGAATTGTGGTCGGGGCAGAACCCCCACACTTCGTATGATCGTACCTGCCCAATGTACACAAAAGAGAAGGAAATCATATCAATTAAGCACACACAAAGAGTAACATTTCGACAGGCGAGAGATATCTACGAACAAACTCATCCTAAAATATCATACGCGTCCAAAGTTAGAAATACCACGTCGATTCCACAGAACACTCAGTCCGATAGATCTTTTGAGTTGATCGAGAAGCTGTCGGCCCTTCTCCGAGCCTTTGGAGCGCCTCTCGAGTCGCCAGCGGCGCGAGGGTGGCAAACCCAAAGGGACGACGCGACCGAGGTACCACCTACGAGTGGACGCGTCCATCAAGAGACCTCTCGATCAACGTCGGAGGGTGGGGAGTGGACTCTGGTCCAGCGGTCTAAGAGGCCTCCCCGGTCCTTTCAACCAAATTCCAGCCCCCCTCCATCTACCTCGAAGTCCCAACCTCTCACTTCTCATCGGCCCCCCAACCCACTCTCGCCTCCCATGCTCACCACCACCACCATCTCCAAATCTCTTCTCTCCACCTCCTCTCTGCCTGACCGTTCTCCCCTTCCCGTGAGTCAGACCTCACCCCCACCCTCAACATCCACTTCCGCACCTTCATCGCCATCCAGAAACACCCGAGCAATCCAAATCCCAGATATTAACCTCCACTACCAGGAGGTCGAGAGACGCGCCCGCGATGCGAAGCGGGCGCGCCTTGCTGAAATGGAGAGGGCTCGGGCGACGAGCCGCCAATGTTATGATAAGGACACTCGCGCAAGGCCGGCTACCCCATCGCCACGAAGGCGAGTTGAGGGACCGGCAGTAACTCGCTGCCCATGAGATGGGCCCTCCTCCACCTCCGCCTCGGCTGGGGCCCCAGAAGCGAGGCCTACCGTCTACTGGCTCCCCACCGGGCCACGAAGCGCCCAGCTCCCGCCCCAGAACTCAGTCCATTGGACTGAGCAGCAGTGCATCGTCCGAACCAAACCCCTGCCTAGGGCGGACGACAAACACCAAGTTTTGAAAACGCACGTTCCCCATGCTAGTCACTCCTAGTCACCGCACTCGACTACCAAAGTGCGCTCTCTAATCTTACAATGGAACATCCGCGGTTTTAGAGCGAATTTTACTGACCTGCAGCGAGTTTTATCTTTGGAAGTTCCCATGGTTGTTTGTCTCCAAGAGACAAAACTAGCGCCCGGTATCCATTGCTCTATAAATGGATATTCCATCTTCCGGAAAGATGTAGGCAGGACCGACGCCGTGGCATACGGAGGCACTATGTTGGCGGTGCATCACAGCGTACCAGTGCAGCAGGTCCCATTGTGCACCTCGCTACAGGCGGTTGCGGCACGTGTGGCCGTTCCCCGCCGTGCAATGACTGTATGCTCCGTATACCTACCGCCTGGAGTTCCTCTTCCTTCAGCAGAACTAAGACGGCTAATGGTAGAACTCCCCCTCCGGTCCTTCTAGTGGGATATTTTAATTGCCATCACACTACCTGGGGATGCGATTCCGTTAACGCTCGCGGGGGACACTTGGAACGTTTTATCAACGATGAGTGCCTATTTCTTTTGAACACCGGCTCGCCTACCCACATTACAATGCCTTCTGGTAATACATCAGCTTTAGATCTGAGCCTCTGTAGCCCACTCTTGGCTCAAAGCTTGGAGTGGTCCGTGGACACTGATCCACTTGGGAGTGACCACATGCCAGTATGGTTGGAATACAAGGATGGAGCTGCTCTTGGCAGGAGACCTCGGCGATGGAACCTACGTAAGGCCAACTGGATAGAATTTGATGCCGAACTTATGGCAAAATTCACATCCGACGAACATCCACCATCAGTAGCCGACTTTACGCAGCGCCTCATTGACACTGCCACTGCCTGTGTCCCGCTGACAACAGGAGCACCCCGTCGCACCCCGGTGCCGTGGTGGACCCTGGAGTGCCGGAACTCCATTCTGGCTCGCAAACGGGCTTTTCGAGCTTTCAACCAACAGAGTACAACGGCTAACTTAATTACCTTCAGAAAGGCCAGAGCCTTTGCGCGTAGGACGATTCTGGAGGCCAAACGGGCATCCTGGCGCAAGTATATCGGAGGAATCAGCTCGTCCACACCCTCAGCCGAGGTGTGGGCTCGCATCAAGAAAATTGGTGGCAAATTTTCCCCCGCCCCCTTACCTGTCTTGCGGTCAGGCGGTTGTGACGTATTTCAGCCATCTGAGGTTGCGAACGAGATTGGCCGAGCCTTCTCGCAACGGTGCCTGGCTGGCAACGTAGATCCGGAGTGTCTGCGGCATCGCTCTGGGAGTGAGAAAATTAGAATAAATTTTACGACACGAGAAAGATTGGCTTATAACGAACCCTTCTCCAAGACTGAGCTTTCTTCCGCACTACATGGCCTTCGAAACGTGTCCGAAGGCCCAGATAGAATCCATAATGAAATGCTACGACATCTCCCGCCATTTGTCCAGGACGTGTTATTAACCACCTTTAACTGTATGTGGGCAGAAGGTCACTTTCCCGAAGCCTGGCGTGAGGCTACGATCATACCACTGTTAAAGCCTGGAAAAAGTGGACACGATCCACTGCACTACCGCCCCATCTCTCTGACGTCTTGTCTCTGTAAGTTGCTGGAAAGAATGGTGAGCACCCGTTTGGGATGGTATCTAGAAGATAGGAACATTTTAACAAACTCTCAGTGCGGTTTTAGAAAGAATCGCTGCACCGTAGACCATCTTGTATCACTTGACACTGACATTCGTTCTGCTTTTGCAAAGAAACGGCACCTCGGTGCAGTGTTTTTTTTTATATAGAGGGCGCCTTTGACACAACGTGGCGACACGGAATCCTTTTAAAAGTGTACGAATGCGGCCTCCGCGGTCCAATGGCCATGTTCATCCAAAACTTTTTGGCAGATCGCCGGTTCCGTGTTCGCGTCGGTAACCAGTTTTCTGACTGGTTTTTACAAGCAAACGGAGTCCCACAGGGCAGTGTGCTTAGCGTGCCGCTGTTTGCTTTAATGATTAACGACATTACCTGTGGATTGCGGCCTTCCATCTGTCGCTCGCTCTTTGTAGATGATATTGCAATTTGGACTTCGAGTACATCTGCACCGGCACTGCAGAGACAGCTGCAGCTTGCCGTCCTATGCCTAGAACGATGGGGAAACAAGAGTGGCTTCCGGTTCTCACAAAGCAAAACGGTTGCCATGCACTTCTGCAGGCGTCAGGGATGTGGAAGCATGGAAATACATATGTACAAGTCAGCAATCCCAACAAAGCCGGCGGCCAAGTTCCTCGGTGTTATATTCGACAGTCGTTTGACATACAAGAACCACTTTAAAATGCTCCGCGACAAATGTTTTAAAACTCAAAACGTTCTAAAGGTGGTATCACGAACGTCGTATGGCGCTGACAGGCGAACTTTGCTTCTCCTGTATAGATCAACGATCCGGTCGAAATTAGACTATGCGTGTTTTGTTTACGATGGTGCTTGTCGCACAGCGAAACGAACGCTAGACACTATCCACCACACCTCTTTACGTATTGCTACTGGCGCATTTCGCACCTCTCCGGTTGCCAGTCTTTTAGCAGATGCAAACGAACCATGCCTTGCCTTACGCCGTGAATTACTCGGGATGCGTTATGCATGTAAACTGCGCTAGTTCCCTGACCATCCTACTTACCAGTCGGTGTTTTCGCGGCGTGTTCTGGCTTTGTTTAGAGGACGACGCGGAAGTGCCTTACCTTTCTGCGTCAGAATCAGAGCGCTATTCGAGGAACACAACATAAGACTTCGCGGGGTTATGCGTAAAACGTCATTGAGATGTCCTCCCTGGAAATTGGCATCGCCAAATATCGACGTATCACTCTCGTGCTTGAGGAAAGGTGACGTCCTTCCACAAGAACTTAAATTACGGGCGCTAGAACTGATCTCATCATACGAAAACTATACACCGACATACACAGACGGCTCGAAAACCGACACTGGCGTTGGAAGTGCCTTTGTGTCGGGTACTGTGAGCAGATCGTTTTCTCTACCAGCCAACGCATCTGTATATACATCAGAATTGATAGCCATAAACAAAGCATTGAGTTTCATTGAAATCTCTGATTATGCACGACACGTACTATTTAGCGACTCACTCAGTAGCCTACTCGCTCTGGGGGCGTTCTATCCAACGAACTCTATTTTACACGATATTCTATCTAGACTGACATCGCTGACCATCAGAGGAAAAACGGTAGTGTTCTGCTGGATTCCGAGCCACGTGGGAATCAGTGGCAATGAGGCTGCTGATACTGCAGCAAAGCGTGCTGCTCTTGCTCCCTACACACGATGTCTCCCCCTCCCTGCTACCGATTTCTATCCGGAAATAAAATGCCTCCTCTTCAAGAGGTGGCAGGTCAGTTGGGACGACACGGTAAGCAACAAGTTGAGAACAATCAAACCCTATCTTGGTGAATGGCTATCATCATCACATGACGTCAGACGGAACGAGGTGACACTATGTCGCCTGCGAATTGGCCACACGTATGAGACTCACCGCTACCTTTTGACCAACGATGGCAGTCCGCTCTGCCCAAGGTGCCATGATGCACTCTCAGTGTGCCACGTACTAATTGCCTGCAGCCTACTTAACCAGGAGCGAAGGCGTCATTTTGGGCGTACCTCTCTCTCCCTTAGGGAAGTATTAGGGAACGAGTCATCAATCATCCAATCGGGACGGCTCTTCCGCTTCCTATCAGAAATAAAATTTTCTGCTATATATACCCCTCGGTAACGCGTTTTTATACCTCACCACATGAGAATCGTAGCACGGTATGATATTACAATTGTACTTAACCTCGTGACATGCAATTCTGGCTGACTTGTTTACATTTCACTGCTTGATTAACGATGATATGGGCGCTACATGACCGACGCAGTCGATGCGCCCCTAAACTCCAACAACCAACCAATCTTGACATTTTATGATGTAAGTCGTGCTTTCAAAGTGGAAGGAAATCCAACTCCTTTGTTTTTTTCCACAACATTTTCAATTTTGCAGCAAAAGGTGGAGAGTCAATCCACTATCCAATCCAAATCTGTTTCATTTCAGTACAAAATGTACTGGTTGGCAATTGGCATCAACTAAGTTTTGTAAGTAGCATGGTATTTTTTCTTTTTTTCCTTTAACTTTCTTCTCAGCATAAAAATAGCATAGATTATTGGGGGGGGGGGGGGGCCCAAATCAACATTGAGGGGGCCAAGATCAACATTGGTGGGGCCATGGCCCCCACAAAATGATACAAATTGACGCCCCTGCATGACAGCATGCATGCTGAATGCATACAGACAAGAAATGTACATCTTAGATGATTTGAACACATCTGGAATTTACATGCAAACAATGAAATCATGATGTGCAGCAAGACATCGGAGCAAGTCCCCCATCACTGATTGAGGGTGTTAGTACTAATGCATGATTGAAACATAGCAAAATGAGGTTGCCTTCACCTCAAGCAATGTTCAGAGTTGTAGAATTTACAGACAAATTTTGGTATTGGGCAAATCATTTGACAAAGGATTGTCAAGGGATTGCTTATTAGTGAGAAAAAGACATAAAATAACCTTATGCTCATATTAAGACAAAGAAATAGATCCAAAATCACACTGTATATATTTTGGCCACGGGCCTTCCTCAACAGTGTTGACTGTTGAGGAAGGCCAGTGGCCGAAATATATACAGTGTGATCTTGGATCTATTTCTTGTCTTAATATGAACATAAGGTTATTTTATGGCTTTTTCTCACTCATAATCATGCTCAGTGCAGCACTGCACCTAATCAAACAATCAGGATTGCTTATTAGTGGAATATTATTTTTGTTAACATCGGACAGAGATGTATAACAAAATGTAGCTCCAGAGCCACTGATAATTATTGAGTATTTTTGTGCTCCTTCAACTTTTCCAATTCTTCTCATGTTTCAACTCTGAGCTTTTCAGGGCTAGGTTCAGAGCCAGCCTGAGCTGCCATGCCAGACTGGTCCGATGTATAACAAAAAGAATATTCCACTAATAAGCAATCCCTTGACAATCCTTTGTCAAAGGATTTGCCCAATACCAAAATTTGTCTGTGAATTCTACAACTCAGTCAGCCTCAACAGCCTTGCACAGTGTCTTAGCTGTCTGGTGCAGGTGCCCAAATGTTCCAGCACTCACCCCAGTTCCTCTCATAAAGTCATAATGGACCCCTAAGCCCAAATAACCAACCAAACTACCATAAACACAAGGGCCCATCCAGTTAAGTCTGTAAATGGATGATACCATAAGCCTGGTAAAAAGACCCACCCCAACCATCACCACATCCTAAAGAAGCCATCCACCAACATCCCACATACCTATCAATGCCTATCTACCCTGGCTATCCAGCCCTATTCCCCTGATCCCTCTTAGCACATGTGGATTGAATGCCTTACCAATAATTTTCAAACTGCATCCATGCCTGCTTAAAGAGATCTGTGCCATGCACACTTACTTAGCATAAATATCACCCCATCCATTACAAATTAGAACTCAAAAACAAGATTTTCCTGTCTTAAAAATGTGTCCACTCTACTTTTAAATACATTCAATGAAAAACCCACAACACCAGCAGGCAGCCTATTGCACTGATCACAACCCTTTGACTGAAGACCTGTTGTTGCTTAACTGTCCTACACCTCAACTTGTGTAACCTGAATTGATGACCCCTATATGATACTCTAAATTGAAGAGTGCCATTCAAATTGACCTGATCTAGTCCTTTAACAAGTTTGTACATTTCAATAATGTCCCCCTTAATCTCCCATACTTGAGTGAGTAGTATCTAATGCCACAAGCTTTTCTCTATATTCTAAGTTAACTATTCCACTGATGAGTCCAGTTGTTTTGCACTGCACTCTTTCTAGCATATCTATATATTTTTTATAGGTAGGGGCTCCATGCTTGTACATAATATTCCAAGTGGGGTCACACATATGCTAAGTAGTTTTTTTTTCATGACTTCCTTGCTCTTATATCTCACATTTCTACTAATGAGTCCCAGCATTGAGTGCCCTGTTCCTAGCTGAAGTAAATAGTTTTTTTTTCTGCTTAAGGGTCTTTTGAAACCAACACATCTAAGTCTCTTTTCTCTTCAATAACATCCAGTTCCCTCCTTCCCATTGTATATCTGAAGGTCTCACCTCCAGGTCCCAGATGCATAACCTTACACTTATCATAGATGAAAGGCATCTGCCATTGATCAGCCCACTAGGTTCTCCAAGTCTAGTTAAATATTACAAGATTGATCACTACTGTGTGCCACTACTACCAGCTGAAGACCTTCGAGATTGAAATCCATGTTGAGTATCCCTTAAAAGGTTGTGCCTATCAAGATGAATCTGAACATTCTGTTTTACCAGATTCTCTAGTACCTTGCAAACTATTGAGGTCAAACTGACTGGCCTGTAGTTTCCTACACACTTCATTCTTCCCTTTTTGGAAATTGGTACTATGTTTGCATTTCTCCAATCTTCAGGTACTTCAGCATATTCCATAGACCACCTGAAAATGATACCTAGGGGAACTGCTAAAGCTTTAGCACACTATTAAGATCCTAGCATATATATCATCTGGTCCCGAACCTATATTAGGTTTTATATTCTGCAACTGCTTTTCTACAGCTTCTGTAGTTGTTGTAGTGTAGTTATTGTAAGATCATCCAGCCTATCACCTGTCCGCTCCTGGGGAACTGACAGCTTGGCAGTCAGTGCATATAAATGCAATGATGTCACGTCTATGCTCAACAGGGTGTTAAATCTAAACTACTGAAAAAAACTAAATCTTCCGACCCCCTAATTTCCACATTTTCTGAAAACTGAATTCCTATCATGGAGGAGCAATTCTACAAACACCAAATCAACTACACATGCCTTCCTTGCACAGATACTAATTACAACTAAGAGACCTTTAACAATTGTATTTTGTTCTTTCAGGGACAGTGAAAATGGAGTTCTCTACCAGTGTCACTTGTGTCAAGCGCTCTTCTGTCATGAGAATGTAGCAACTGAGCATGTACAGGCCTGCACAGGTGTCTGCTGCACAAATGTGTACAACTGCTTGTCTTGTGGAGCACTGTTTGCTGAACCCGAGCTCCACGATCAGCACACTGCGTCCTGTCATGTGACCCCAAAACCGGGCGACCAGGCAAGTGAACATGCTTTCAAGGCTGATGCTACTGATAAAATCAGTTGCTGCTTGACGCAATGGAGGGTGCTTATGACAAGTGCAAAGCCTGGCTTCCGGCTCGCAAGCGACAGCACTGGGATGAGATGTCGCGTCTCCTGGATGAGCCTCCTAGCAATGCTAGGAGGAGATGGAACAGCATCCTCTACTCTTACAAGAGAGTACGTGATAATGCTGGACCGAAATGTTCGGGCTGGGGGAGCGTCTATAAGCCATGGGCGCACACCGACCAGATGAGTCGTATTATGGGGAGCAACCCATACATTCTCCCGCACTATGTCAGATCCTCCTTGCCTTCTGATATAGAAGCTGGAGCACAATTGACAGTCCATCCCTCGTCCGAACAACCGGCGTCCAAACCGACGATACAGTCGACGGTACAGTTATCAACACCTGCCTCGTCGTCACAGCCGATCGTACAACCGACCTCACCACCAATGGCACCTGTACCACAACACTCCTCTTCCACCTCTTTGTCATTCTCCTCATCGACTCCTACTTCAAACCGCATGACCAGACGCGTGATCCGCTCTCGAAATAACTCTGCCATCGACTCATACTTCCGGGCAAAGGAAAATTATATCAAGAACAGAGAACAGAGGGAGGTAAAGCGCCTCGAGATCGAGGAACAGCGTCTCGAAGTCTTAAAAGAAATATCACGCAAGATGGAGCAGCGACTCAACCGCCAGTAGGCTGTAAACACGATTAATTCGTTGAATAGCCAGTGGACGGCCCCGGAAACCGTCATCAGTGCGACGCTATTAACGCATAAATATTGTGCCTTACATGTTAAACTGCGTAGCGTTGATAATGTTCACTTAGCCAAAACGCTTCCTGCTTGATGAAGGAAATGAATAATGAGCGCGGCGAAGACATCAAGTGCCTCCTGATATATTACGTGATCAAACAAACGCTAACTGCATCCATTGCAGCTACGTGTACCAAGAGATTTCATTCATTGTAGGTCGATTTTGCGTTTTTGTTTAGAAGTTAGCAAGACTTCTTTTACAAGAGGAAGTTCATATTTTACGTTCAATGACGAGCTTAAGTGGACGAATATGTAACGCTGTGTCGTTCATTTCGGCAACGCTTCCGTATGAAGTACAAACACAGTCACATTGGTCTCAGGTATAGCCAAGATACGCCGTTGCTGAGCCTTCATGTTGAGCGTTCGTGTGTGTTGTGGATTGTGGTTGGCGGTAGGCCAAGTAAAGATGACGATAAAGATGACAGCGCTCACCTCAATCAGCACGTTACCGTACTGAGCAGGAGTCCTCTCGTAGGATCTTTGTTAGGCATTCATTTTTCATGGGGTGTGTATGTGGTGGTACAGATCCCATTGTAATATTCGATGGTTGCTTCCGTTCATGTTACTGTGATAGCCAAGACCATTATGTTACCGTGTTGTACACGGAGCAAAGGCGCTGATTGTGCGAGAACAACGTAATACATTGTGCATAATTTTCAAAGCATGTAAGATCGTTTTGTCTTCATGTCGTTGCAGTATTCGGCTCACACTTATATTTAGGCCAAGCAATGTTGCCCAAACAACAACAGTGCTATCAGCAGGTGGTTTGTTCCGCTCTGTTCCGCTCTAAGGGTCAGTCGCTTACGCATCGTCCAATTCAATAGTTTTCCAAGATGCTGTCAGTTCTTGTGGTACCATCATCGATCTTAGTGCCTGTTTCCACTCTACTTTGAGTATTTCATTTCATTCCTTTGAATACATCCCGTTCATTTCAAATACATGTATTCAAAAGCATGACATGACTAAATTGTGTGCAAAATGCAATTAATTTTCGTCCTAGTAATGAATCACACCCTCATGTGGTTACCATACTTCACGAATCAGGCACACATGTATGCCAATCTTACTCTTTACTCCGACATCACTGAGAGCAGTGATAAGTCGATCGACCTCGGCAGTATCCAAAAACCACACCAGACGCTATGAGGGGTCTCACCAGCGACAGAACGTCCTCAGCAGATCTGCACTGTTAAACAAACTACCGGCCGCAGAGCAGGCGACCGATGGAGGCTGCAACGAGAAGTTGCCATAGAAATCCGTCGCTGGGGCACAGCCGAAAACTGGCATCAAAAGCCTCGGCCCCGTAGACACTGCCGGCAGCAGAGACGACAGTTAGTCATGCTGAGATGGCCATAGTGCTGCCAGAAGCGAGGTTACAAGTTGGCTCGCGACAGGAACAACAAGATGGGTTAAATCTTGTGAGAATAGCAACAAGCGTAATTAAAACCGCAATTCCTGAAGGTGGGGGTCTGACGGGCGAAAACACTGCCTTTATCACAGATGTCCCAATCTGTCCAAACTGTCGACTGTCCTGGTGACTACCTGACTGACTGTTGACTGACTGTTGACTACCACAGAACCTAATCTCACTATTAGATACATACAGTGGCGTCGCCACGAAATTCTTCCAGGGGGGGCAATGTTGATAGGGGGCCTCCTGCTCCCCGAAAAGGGGCCTCCACTGTGTTAGGGCCTCCTCTTGCTTTTTAGGCTCTTAGTATGGTTCCCGAATGGGAACATGATTTCATATTGATGTCTTGTTTGTTCTTGGCATGGTATATAGTTTACACAAAGCGCAATAGCAAGAATCTTAAGAACCGAGCCATACCAGGGTATAAATAAGCAAATGTAGATAAATACGTCAGTGCCAAAACAAACCAATATCTTTATGCTTTATCGACGAGAAGAATCTTCCCGCTGGCCTCTAGATTGTAGCGAGCTGGTGGGGCTCGTGCTGAGCATATCTTAAAGATATCTCCCATAGATCAACTCACTTCTTTGTTCACCAAGTTTAACTGAATATAGCTAGGTTCATCACTACTGTTAGTCATTCCCATCAGCTTGATCTCATAAACAAACTTAAACGATCATTTCTCAGTCCCAGGACAACAATTTCGCGAAGGTGACAACGAGAAATGGATTGAATTGGTTTTCTGATCGTTATCTTAGGGATTTATTAATTTTTTTCATAACATTTGGTGCTGGCTGCAGGGCACTTGGCACAGAAGCTAAAATAATAAATCCTCGGCGAATAAATTCACGGCAAGAACAACATTGAACAGCACTGCATCAATGGCAATGCAACAATGTAACAATGACAATGCATAAATGATGCAAAACCTTCGAATTCCGCGCCGTCACGCCCATGGTTTTCGCTGTGCTGTACCGTTTTGTAAATTATGTCGTTGAGAAGGTATTGAAGCTGGGAAGCTCTAATCATGCAGGCTGTAATCACAGAAGACAAGTTTGTAGGAAGAAAATATGTTTAAAAACATCATTCCTCCCATTTAATATGGGGCATCGGTGTTGTTTTGTATGCTTGTGAGGGGAACTTGCCCCCTCAAAGTTGGCTTTGCTCCATGGGCGTATGTTTCTGAAAATTACTGGGGGACCAGTGACGTACCTATATTTGCGTCAAGGGGAGGGGTGGGGGCAAACGTATTTGGAGGGGGTCCATCTACTCAATAATAAGTCTTCCGATTTCGATCACTATTTTGTCAAAGGGGACCTTTTAAAATAAAATAATTAGTGACCAACTGAATTATCCTGTGGAGGAGCCTAATCTACCACAATTGTTTCTGATTCGTCGGATTTAAACCCTAGCTCCCCACCCTGTTCGAATGTATTCTTTTGGTATCCCTTGAAAAGTCACCTCGCACTGCTGAAATTACACCTACACAAATAACTTTAAAATGTATAATTTCCCAATTTCAGACATTCCAGTTCATAGTGCCCGGTCGCCACGACGCCAACGATAGTGCACGTGAACACCCATCTTGTGCATTCGGCGCATTCGCCACACTTCTTGCGATGCTACGGATTCTGCTGGGCCTCCTACGCTTTGCTAATTGCTGTCACATGATAGACTTGCGCCATATCTGACGTGATGAAATGCTTCGTATGGGCGTTCGCTGCGAAAATTCGATGAACTAAATTCGATCGTTAGTTCCCTACTTCCCATATTTTATGGTGAAGAAATGCGGATATCCGCTGAGCTTTGATGCATCTCATATCTTTGATTAAACATGCTTCCAGGTTGGCTACCGAACCGAGGCTGTGCCTGAGTGTACTTCTTTGGACCCGTTTCGTATTTCTTCGTCTACGAATGTGTCTTAGGGCTCCAATCCATTTTCGTTAGAGGCCCAACGCATTTTCGAAACCCCTGCTCGTTTTAGGGTTTGTTGCTTTTTTGTGCATCGATGATTTTTATTAGTTGTCAGGGCGCTTTCAAAGATCTCGATGTGTTTACTTAGTGCCCGGTATTTTTGTTCGTTTTGGGACCATGTTGCCTTTTTTCGGCCCCAGCCTCTTTTCAGGCCCTTGTGCGGTCGCATGGCCCCTGTGTGCCTTGAGAGCTTCCGGTGTTTTTTTTTGTGAGTTTCCGGTATATTTATTTAGGGCTGCAACGCATGTTTTAGGGCCCTGTCGCTTTTTGCGAGACTGCGCTTTGGAGTGCCAGTTGCATTTTCGGTCCCCGTTGTTCTCTTAGGGTCCCGCTGTGTTTATTTGGGGCTTCTGGCGCACATGTGTGGGGCCCAAGTACGATTTTGGCACACAAGCTAAAATAATAAATACTCGTTTTGTAAATTATGTCGTTGAGAAGGTACTGAAGCTGGGAAGCTCGAATCATGCAGGCTGTAATCACAGAAGACAACTTTGCAGGAAGAAAATACATTTTAAAACATCATTCCTCCCATTTAATATGGGGCATCGGTGTTGTTTTGTATGCTTGTGAGGGGGAATTTACCCCGGAATGTTGGCTTTGCTCCATGGGCGTAAGTTCTGAAAATTATTGAGAGACCAGTGACGCACCCATATTTGCGTCAAGGGGAGGGGCCAAACGTATTTGGAGGGGTTTCAACTACTGAATAAAGTCTTCCGATTTCGACCACTATTTTGTCAAAGGGGAACTTTTTAAATCAAATAATTAGTGATCAACTAAATTATCCTGTGGAAGGGCCTGATCTACCACTATCGTTTCTGATTCGTCGGATTTCAACCCTAGCTCCCACAACCTGTTCAAATGTATTCTTTTGGTATTCCTTGATAAGTTACCTCGCACTGCTGAAATTACACCTGCACAAATCACTTTAAAATGTAAAATTTTCCAATTTCAGACATTCCAGTTCATAGTGCCCGGTCGCCACGACGCCAACGTTAGTGCACGTGCACACCCATCTTGCGCATTCGGCGCATTCGCCACACTTCGTGCGATGCTACGGATTCTGCTGGGCCTCCTACGCTTTGCTAATTGCTGCCACATGATAGACGTACGCCATATCTGACGGGATAAAATGCTTCGTATGGGCGTTCGCTGCGAAAATTAGATTAATTAAATTCGATCATTAGTTCCCTTCTTACCATATTTTATGGTGAAGAAATGCGGATACCCGCTGAGCTTTGATGCACCTCATATCTTTGATTAAACATGTTTCCAAGTTGGCTACCGAACCGAAGCCCTGCCTGAGTGTACTTCTTTGGACCCGTTTCGTATTTCTTCGTCTACGGATGTGTCCTAAAGCTCCAATTCATTTTTGTTAGAGGCCCAACGCATTTTCGAAACCCCTGCTCGTTTTAGGGTTTTGTTGCTTTTTTTGCGCACCGAATATTTTTTTTTAGTTGTCGGGGCGCTTTCAAAGATCTCGATGTGTTTACTTAGTGCCCGGTATTTTTGTTCGTTTTGGGATCATGTTGCTTTTTGCGGCCCCAGCCTCTTTTCAGGCCCTTGTGCGGTCATATGGCCCCTGTGTGCTTTGAGAGCTTTCGGTGTTTTTTGTTTTTTTGTTTTTTTAGTGTTCCCGGTATATATAGTTATGGCTACAACGCATGTTTTCGGACCCTGCCACTTTTTACGAGACTGCGCTTTGAAGGGCCAGTCGCATTTTCGGTCCCCGTTGTGCTCATAGGGTCCCGCTGTGTTTATTTGAGGCTTCTGACGCACATTTGTGGGGCCCCAGTACGATTTTGAGGCTTCGGTGCGATTTTTCTGGGTCCCAGCGCGACTTATCGCACCCAGGCGCGTGGTTCCGGGACCCAACGCCAGTTATCTGGGCTCAACGCGATTTTTGTGGATCTCTTCTGAATTTTCTTTAACTTCCGAATCCCGCCCTGATTTTTCGAGTCCCTGGTGCCATGTTTTTGTATCTCACCTCGATTTTCTTCGAGCTCCGGTATGTTTTTCGATGCCGTACGCGATTTGTGAAGGCATCTGATGACATGTTCGGTGCTCCAGAACCATTGTCCTGACCCGGACTTTTTTGCAATCCCTCCTGATTTTGGAAGGCTGCGGCTTTATTCTTCGGATACCGATAGGACTTTGGGGGTCCCACGGTGCCTATGTGGGGCCATAGACGCCAATTGTTGGCAGCCCCGACGTTAATTTTTGATGCCCAGACCAAATTTTTGGTACTACCGATGGGTTCGAGCGCGAAATTTTTGGTACTACCGATTTGTGGGTCCGAGCGCGAAATTTGGTGGGACCGGTTCGAGTTTGCGGGGCGCGTTGTACTTAGCTGTGACCCCAACGCGATCTTGGCAGTTCCTGTTGCAGATTTTCGTGCATCGGAGCGAGTTTTCTGGGGCCCGACGTATTTACTTTGAGCCCCTACGCGAATTCTGGTGGACCGACGCGAATTTTTGTGGTCCCAGCGCGACTTTTGGGGGCCTCGGCTCGATTCTTGGGAGCATATCCCTCTTAGGAGGGAGGGGCCATTTGCCCCTTTGATATGTCACTGCGGCTACCGAAGGAGTTCTATTTTTTCTATAGGTCCTTACGTGATATTTTTGGGTCCTGGTACGATTCTTCGGTCTCCAGGTGCGATTTTTTTCGGTGCCCTGACACGTTTTTTTCCAGTGCCCAACGGGTTTTGCGGGGACTTTGACCCGATTTTTTTGGGCGCAGAGTGACATTCCGGTTGATAATTGATTTTTGGGGCAGCAGCAACCTTTGGGGTCCAGGCGCGACTTTTTTGGTCCCCAGTGAGATTTTCGAAGGTTGCGACGCGACTTTTTTAGTCCAATGTAATCTTGTGTGTCCCGACGTCATTTGCTTGGATCCCTAGCGCGAGTTTTAGCGACCTCGACACTTTGTGGGTGTCCAATACGTTTTGGATGCTTTTAGTGTCATTGTTGGGGCCCAAGAGTGATTATCGATGTCCGGATTGTTTTTCGTTGCCCCGGCTTCATTTGTGTCTAAATGATACTGTTGGGGAACGGTACGACTTATCGTGCCCCTAGCGTGATTTTCATGATCCGGGCGTGCATTTTTGGTACCCATAGGCTCAGCGAGATTTTCAGGGGCCCCGGCCGGATCTTTTTGGGCCCATGTCGTGATTTTCAAGTACCCCGGCACGACTCCTGCCATTTCAGATGCTTCTAGCAAATTATAGACCTCCTCTCGCGTCTTAGGGGTCTCGTCTCATTTCCTGGAGCTTCTTTACCGGTTTTGGACGTCTTCTCGTCCGTCCTACCCTCCTCCATATTCAATGGTCCTCCTCTCCCGTTTTGGAGGACCTCCTCCCACATCCTGGGGCCCCTTTAACATGGCATGGGACTTCCTCCCATGTTCCAGGGGCATCCTCTGCCAAATTAGGGGCCTCCTGTCACGCCTCGTGGGCCT
Source organism: Ashinkailepas kermadecensis (assembly GCA_034440615.1). Taxonomy (NCBI): domain Eukaryota; kingdom Metazoa; phylum Arthropoda; class Thecostraca; family Neolepadidae; genus Ashinkailepas; species Ashinkailepas kermadecensis. Next base: position 20,625 of record JAOTOM010004599.1, read on the forward strand.
CCTCCTTTGTCCTCGCAAAGCTTACCCGTCTTGAGGGGATCTTCAATTTTGGAAACCTCGCCTCCTTCCATACCTGCTACCTACCACTCCCATTTTAAGGGCCTTCTCTCATTTCCTGGGAATTCCTCCCGGTCGTCGGGGCCTCATTCGGCCCTGGAGACCTCCTACTCCATCTCGAGGGACTCCTCTCGAGTCCGGCAGGGGCCTCCTTTTTTCTTTTTGAGGCTTTCTTTTTCAAATTAGGGGCCTCCTCTTACGTCTTCGGGGCCTCCTGTTCCGCGTTTTGATTTTATCTTTTCCCATTTTAAGGTTGGCCTCTTATCTCCTGGTGGACTCCTGTTCTCTCTTAGGTGGCTCGTCTTCCAAATTACACGCAACCTTTCCTATCTCAGTTACCTTGTCATTTCCTGGGGACCTTCTTACCCGTCTTGAAGCCTTCTTTCTCGCCTGGGAGCCATCCCTCTTATCTAATGGCCATTCTCTCCTATTTTAGGGGCTTCCTCGTGCATCATAGGGCCTCTTTCCAATCTTATATCGTCCTCTTCCGAATTAGGTGCTTCCAGCCACTTTTCTGGATTATCCTTTTCTATCTTGGTGGAACCTTACCCGTTTCGGGGACTGCTTTTACGTCTCCGAAACCTCATCTCATATCCACTGGCTTTCTCTTTCGTCTTAGGGCCTTCTCTCATTTTCTGAGGTCTCCCTTCCCGTATTGGGGCCTCCTTTGCAATCCTGGGGGCCTCCTTTCTAATCCTGGGGGCCTCCTTTGCAATCATGGGGGTCTCCTTTGCAATCCTGGGGCCTCTTTTGCAATCCTGGGGGCCTCCTTTACAATCCTGTGGGCTTCCTTCGCAATCCTGAGGGCCTCCTTTGCAATCCTAGGGGCCTCCTGTGCAATCCCGGGGCCTCCTTTGCAATCATGGAGGCCTCCTTTTGCAATTCTGTGGGTCTCCTTTGCAATCCTGGAGTCCTCCTTTGTAATCCTGGGAGCCTCCTTTGCAATCCTGGTGCCTCCTTTGCAATCCTGGAGTCCTCCTTTGTAATCATGGGGCCTCCTTTGCAATCCTGAGGCCTCCTTTGCAATCCTGGTGTCCTCCTTTGCAATCATGGGGGCCTCCTTTGCAATCCTGGGGGCCTCCTTTGTAATCCTGGAGGCCTCCTTTGCAATCCTGCGGGCCTCCTTTGCAATCCTGGGGCCTCCTTTGTAATCCTGGAGGCCTCCTTTGCAATCGTGAGGGCCTCCTTTGCATTCCTGGGGGTCTCCTTTGCAATCCTGGAGCTCTTTGCAAACCTGGGGACCTCCTTTGCAATCCTGGGGACCTCCTTTGCAATCCTGGGGGCCTCCTTTTCAATCCAGGGGGCCTCCTTTGTAATCATGGAGGCCTCCTTTGCAATCCTGGGGCCTCCTTTGCAATCTTGGGGGCCTCCTTTTCAATCATGGGGGCCTCCTTTGTAATCATGGAGGCCTCTTTTGCAATCCTGGGGGCCTCCTTTGCAATCCTGTGGGCCTCCTTTGTAATCCTGGAGGCCTCCTTTGCACTCCTGGGGGCCTCCTTTTCAATCCTGGGGGCCTCCTTTGTAATCCTGGAGGCCTCCTTTGTAATCCTGGAGGCCTCCTTTGCAATCGTGAGAGCCTCCTTTGCATTCTTGGGGGTCTCCTTTGCAATCCTGGGGGCCTCCTTTGCAATCCTGGGGGCCTCCTTTGCAATCCTGGGGGCCTCCCTTTCAATCCAGGGGGCCTCCTTTGTAATCATGGAGGCCTCCTTTGCAATCCTGGGGGCCTCCTTTTCAATCCAGGTGGCCTCCTTTGTAATCCTGGAGGCCTCCTTTGCAATCCTGGGGACCTCCTTTGCAATCCTGGGGGCATCCTTTGCATTCCTGGGAGCCTCCGTGCCAATTGTTGGCACTCTCGTGATTTCTGGGGCCTCCTATCCTCTCCTAGGTGACTCCTTCTTCAAATTAGGGGCCTCCTCTCACGTCTTGGAGGCCTCCTCTCGTGTCTCGTCGGCCTCATTGCTCACTTTTTTCCTGTGCATTTCCGGATAGGGGCCTCCTCAAATTTCAGGGGGGCGGCGCCCCCCCCCCCTGTTTGACGGCAGGGGGCGGGGGGCGACTGCCCCCCTGCCCCCCCCGGTGGCGACGCCCTTGGATACATACTATCTCGCCACACCACACGCGCTAGTTTTTATTCGCGTCACGAGATGCACCGCATGGAAATGGCTACACCACCCTGCCCTGTATGGAAGACTCGGGTGGAGGTGCGTACAGTGGTGGGGGCTACAACTCACGCACCCTTGTAAAGCGTGCTGTCCATCCCCACCACTCCACCCACTCACTTCCCAATGTGCATCCGTCCCGTTGGCGAGTCGAGACGCGGCGGTTGTGTGGCGCCCCATTGCGTGGCGGTCGGCGCTGGAGGGTGTCGGTGGCGCCGCCTGGCCACCCGACGGTAGCGACAGTTCAGCCTCTCAGCCCCACAGATCCACACTCGCGTTATTTCCACAGATTCACACTCGCTTGCCGCCCACGGCTCCTCACTGGCGCTCCTTCCACATTTATCATTGGCGTTCCGTCCACAATTCCTCAACAAGACGGATACGCTTTTGCACGGCCGCCGCACCGTCATCACCCCTTACATTGGCATCGCCGATTTCATCTTCAACAGCATCACCTACACCGACTTCCTCCCACTCATCATTGTTGGTGTTGCATATGTTGTGCAGCACGCAGGCCGCAGTCGTTATGTCTACGGCTTTCTCCACCGACTTGGTCTCCAGGTACGTCAGCCTGCGAAATCTACCCTTCAGGACCCCGAACGCGTGCTCGACGACCACTCGCGCACTGCACAGCTTGTAGTTAAAGTGGCGTTTTTGTTGTTGCGTCAGGTGGCCTGGACCCTGTGCACGCACTTGATTGTCTCGGAAGGGGGTCATGAGGTAGGTTGACAGTTGAAATGCAGAGTCGCCAAGTATATGATAATTTTCGGGTAAATGCCGTGCTCGAAATGCTTCGAGGGCCAAGCTTTTCCCCAGCGGACTGTTTTTAAATACACGAGAGTCGTGTACAGAGCCTGGCCAACCGACACACACATCCATAAAAGTACCATGGTCGTCTACTACGGCCATGAGAATGATTGAGTGAAAGTTCTTTTCGGTTGACATAAGCATGTTCGTCTGCACGGGGTCTACAAATAGGCATTGCGTGTAAAGAAAACATACGACCTTCAATATACCAGGAGGTGCTGAGTTGACATCAAAAGTAACGTTAAGGATGATACTTTATTACTCAACGTTTCGGCCAGGGGCCATCGTCAGGAGTGATATAAAAATGTCAAGTTTAACAATTGAAAAAAAAGCACGCGGGAAAAAAACGTGCAAATGACACGTGGAATGCAGAAAAGCCTCCTCAGTGGTGCAGACACTTAAAGAAACTCCAAACCAGAAACAAACTATGTCAAGATAGAATCCTCTGACGAAGCCCGAGCCGAAGGTCCATATACATATCGATACATACACTCACGCACATATATATACATATACCCAATATAACGCGTAATACATAAAATATAATTTATGTTTATGTAATTTTATGTGATATACCAAGACGTCGTTTGCGTGTTTAGTTGCGGCCGTAGATTACGTATGTGTAGAGATTCGAGGACCTTCAGATCAGCGTTGTCCCTGGCTGTTGCTAGAATTTCTACTTTGAAGTTTGTGTTAGTGTCGCTGTGTTCCATGTTAGGATGTTTGTCGATCATGTGTTCGCCTAAAGGTGTGTATGCTCTCCGAAGTCTGGCATCTCCCAAGTGCTCATTGTACCTATCCCTGATACTACGTTTGGTTTCACCGACATGAAATATTCCAAGACAGCGGTTGCACGTTATTTTATAAACTACGTTTTTTCGCGTGCATCTACCTTTGAGCCCGTTGATACAGGTGGCACGTTCTTCTACCAGCAGGGCATGGCGGCATTTCCAGGGCTGAGCGGACCAGGTAAGATTTCAGCGTAGGTCCTGTAGTCCAGGCTACCCTAACATGATTTAGATGAGACGAACGGATGGCTGCGTTTACCTGTCGACATAGATGGTCATCGACAAATGGAAGTCTCATGTAAACATAGTTGGGATTACTACCCGCTCGATGCCGACGTTGCCCACTTATCCTACTCCTGTTGTGAGGGTGAACAGCACGAGCGGCGGAGTGTACCCGATGTGCTGGGTATCCGTTTTCCAGGAAAAGAGTTGTCATCTTCGCAATGCTCCGCTCGCATGAAATAGTATCGGAGGAGACTCGTGCTGCTCTCCTCATTTGGGATGTTAAAACGGCCCTTTTAGTTGCCATCGGGTGGGCCGAATCATAGTGCAAGATGATGGGGGCTGCCATTGGTTTAAAGTACAGTTCGGTGGTAAGAGCCATTCTTCGTTGTATTCTACAAATATGGATATGACACCCATCAACAGCACCCACTGCCCCTTTCATCCCCTTGTCAGCAAACCTCTGCACAACATCTTCCAACTGGGCCCTTCCGGGTAGACGGATGCATCTGTGGGTTTGCTCCACTAAGAGCTTTACCACGTGGTGGACGCAGTCCCACGCTGCTCCCAGCGATAGACCAAATACCATTGCGACCTTGCGGAAGCTCACAATGCTCCCCATGTATCACAAGAAAAGCAGAAACTTTTTCTCTACTGGAATGTCGCCCTGCTCTTCCAGTGCATCGAAGACAGTCAGCACATTACCTACAGTCTCACGGTACAGGCGGAACTGTTCCCGGAACTGTTGCTCAGTCATCATTGGGACGACCTCCTCATAGAAGTTCTCCAGCTTCTGATCGTGTTCTGGCTCCACCCTAAAATGGACCACAAACACATCACCAAAGGTTTTGAACACATTGTGCATGCTTTCTTCTTGCAGGTTGATGTTCCAGAGCATGTACCTGAAAACAGCATCCTCATGCATGTACAACATGCAAGAAAGACATAGATTATGAGCGATTTATGCCATGGGGGTTTATTGAGGTTGATATTTATGGGGTTAGGCTATGTTTGATTAGATTAGGTCCAGCTTGTAAAGCACGACAATCTTGATGTGACCTCATTCTGTGCCTGCCTTTCGGGCACACCGCACATCACGAGCACCATAAGAGGCCTGGTTAGTGCAGCCCAGTAAACAAAGAGTATGACATTGTCATGCTGTTGTGCCTGCCAAAAGGCTGATGCACATGGGATCATTCATGACTGTTTTCTTCATTGGTACCAGATATTTCTACTAAATGATTTTGATTTCTTGTTATCTGAAGAAATGATGTAACATATTTCTCTTTAAAAATAACTCCTTTTGAAGTTATATGCCTTGATATTTTGGAAGAATGGATGGCCACCAACCACTTGTAATGCATTTTTTTCCACAGCACTTAGTGTACTTTAACTTCCAGTGGCTGATGCATTCAACATTTTTCATACATGGGTCAGTGAACCCTTTTTGCACGACCTGATTTGTACAGTGTGCCTAACCAAGCTGTCTGCTATACTTTACCATCTGGGGACTGGTGTTAGGTCAGGTTGAGTTGTTTGTTGAAATTGTACATTGTCCTTCATTAAACCCCACCAATGCCCCATTTTTGGTATTATTTAGTTTCCAACTGAGAAGTAAGCATTTTAGATGAAAAGAAGTGGTCACATTATCTTAGTCACACTAATCAACATGATGTTATAATATTTCTTCCAAAAATCTTGTTAGTGCCCTAAAATGTAAATTTGCCACCTATTATTCAATTCACCCCTGTGCCAAATCACTACAGTGTGGCAGGCTGCAAAGCACAACAAACAACATTACAACCTGTCATTGTACAGTTCAATATGAGCAATACACATGTAGGTACAATGCACAAATAGCAGTTAGCAGATCATTCTCTGCAATACCCAACACAACTGAATACAAAACTGGTGTTTTTTTTTCTCACAAGCTGAAAAAGAAGCATTTACACAGAAAACGAGTGGTCCAATCGTCCTAGTCACACTCATGAATAGTATGTTGGAAAGATAAACTCCAAGAACTCAAAAAACACCTTAACACACAAATTTACCCAGTATTTACATGACTTGGATGCTCTTATACCTCACACTCCTATTAATGATTCCCAGCATTCCAATTGTCCTGTTTCTAGCTGAGATACATAGCTGATATCTGGAAGTGATTTAAATAACCGCATAGGCAATACGACTTACTGTTAATTTCATATCAATGGTGCACTTACATCAGTAGACGTCCAATGTCATCATCTTCGTCATCTATGTTTTCGTCACTTTCATCAATTTCCATCGCAAGTTATTGGACAAGCACCCCTAAGTCATGCGGATCCAATAATTGATCATCAATTCGCCCTTCGTCCATGACAGCGCGAAAATCAATTAAACATAGGTTATGTTAGTCACATAGTATAGGGCTTTTCATTGGCGTTTCATGAATGAAAATCGTGCGCAAGATTTGACGCATCTTTTGACCGCGGCGGGCCGCGGTGGTGTTAAAGCTCGTCCCGCTGCTGATGACGTTTCGGTAGTAGGCGGAGCCTATTTTGACCGCAGAGCCGCAGCGACCGCAGGCTCCGTGAACAGGGCCATGATTCCATCGCCCTCGGAATTCTGCCACCGGACTTCCCCATTCAGGTGGCGAGCGTCGCCACCGGTGGAACGGAAACGGAAGCTGGGGCGCCTGGCCATGCGCTGCCTCGGCGCGCGCAGTTACAGCTGCCGCCGCGTGGCGGCAGCACTGTCCGGCGAGACGGGCTGTCACCGCCACCAGATGGCAGCACCTCTACGAGGACGCGAGAGGAGGCGCCGGTGCGCTCCCCGCGCCGAATAAAAGTCAGCACGAGCCAGACGCTGGCACACAAGTCGGATGATCTAGTGACCTGCTCTGTTCGTGGGCCGCTGCCGACCTGGGACCCGGCTCTTGGGGAGCCTTCCCGGCAGCAACGAGCAGCTCACCTGGCGGAACTAAAAGAAGCATTCCCACGCGTCTTCAGCACGGCTCCGCCTCTTCGTGAAATGGCTGGTGGCCCGGCACGCATCGAGCTGACGGACGACGCCCGTCCACATGCTGTCACAGCAGCTCGGCCCATCCCCTTCGCGTGGCAGGATGATATCCGTCAGCAGTTGGATGAGCTCCTGGAGCAGGGTGTCATCACTCCCGTGGATTATCCCACCGACTGGTGCCACCCCATCGTCCCAGTGGCGAAACGCACAGATCCTGCTGGCAGACATGGATCAGCAGTGCGCCTGACTGTCGACCTCACCCGCTTGAACAAGTACGTTCGGCGTGACGCCCACCCGGTGTGCACACCTCAGGAGGCGGTCTCCACCATCGGTGTCGGGGCGCGTTACTTCACGAAGCTGGACGCCCGATCAGGTTACTTCCAGGTGCCACTAGACCTCCGTGACCAGGACCTCACCTGCTTCATTACGCCGTGTGGTCGGTTCCGAATGCTACGACTGCCTCAAGGTCTGTCCGCCAGCGGAGACGAATATAACCGGCGAGGTGACCAAGCCCTCTCCGGCATCAGTCGTACGTGCAAAATCGTTGACGACGTGCTGGCACACGACTGCCAGCATGCACAGCACCTACAACACGTGATCCAAATCTTGGAGCGGTGTGACGCAGCCGGCATCACGCTGCACCCCGGCAAGCTGGTGTTTGCCGAGCCGTCGGTTAGCTACTGTGGCTACAATGTGACCGCCGACGGCTACACAGTCGACCAGCGGAAGGTCAAGGCCATCGCTGAGTTCCCCACACCTGCCAATCTCACAGATCTGCGCAGTTTCATGGGACTGGTACCAGCTAGGTACCTTCTCGTCTGACACTGCGCAGGCGGCCGAGCCGCTGCGCGACCTGCTGCGGCCCCAGAACATATGGGTATGGACCGAGGCTCACACTCAGGCCTTCGAGGCATGGAAAAGGATGCTTGTTTCACCCCCAGTGCTCGCGTACTTTGACCCGCGACGACCCATCGCCTTGCAGACCGACGCCTCTCGGTTGCATGGCCTTGGATACGTCCTTCTCAAGCGTCACGACGAACAGTGGCGGCTGGTGCAATGCGGCTCACGATTCCTGTCGGCCACGGAATCACGATACGCCGTCATCGAGCTGGAGCTCCTTGCTGTGACCTGGGTCGTACGTAAGTGCCACCTGTTTTTGGCAGGCCTCCCGTCATTCGACGTGCTAACCGACCACCGCCCGCTGGTGCCCATCCTCAACCAGAAATCTCTGCCGGAGATCGACAATCCCCGACTGCGGCGCCTCCGCATGAAGCTCCTGGCGTACAGCTTCACGACAATCTGGCAGTCTGGTAAGCATCACTGCATCCAAGATGCTCTCTTCAGAGCCCCGTGGATGACCCCACATCAGACGACGAGGAAGCCGAAGATGACGTGACTCATCAGCTCCACAGTCTCGTCGTGCGCTCCGTGACCCAGCTGGATCCAGACGGAGCCCGGGTGTCTCCCATCGAGGATGCCACGCTGATCCGTGTCCGCGACGCCGCCCGCGCCGAAGCCGAGTACGTGGCGCTGTGCGAGGCCGTGACAAACGGCTTCCCTGATCAGAGGCGTGACGTGCCCGCTGCCCTGAGGCCATACTGGGGCGTGCGAGATCGCCTGGCCGTTGACGACGGCATCCTGGTATGTGGCCCTCGTCTGGTCATCCCCAGAAGCCTCAGAGCAGAGACTCTGCAGCTCCTGCACGACTCGCACCAAGGAGTCGAACGCACTCAGCGCCGCGCACGTCAGTCTGCATACTGGGCCGGCATCGACCGCGATGTTGCCGACACAGTTGGCTCCTGTCAGGCATGCCGTGAACGGCTGCCTCGCCAGCAGCGAGAGCCACTGATGTCTTACCCCCCGCCGAGCCGAGTCTTCGAGTCTGTGTCCACAGACTTCTTCAGTCACGCAGGCAAGACCTACCTGGTGCACGTCGATCGACTCTCCGGGTGGCCCGCAGTTGTGCACTGCGCCGGCGACGCCACCGCCCGGGCTCTGATCCGACACCTGCGGGAAATCTTCGCCTCCACCGGTGTTCCCTGCGTGCTACGCAGTGATGGTGGCCCGGTGGTCCTCTGCGCTCAGCGGTCCCCATTCACCACCGTGCCTTCGCACCTGAGTGGCAGCGAGCCGCTGACGATTGTGACGCCCGCGCCGACTCGCTCCGGCAGGCGGCCCGTGACCGCTATGACCGAGCGGCCATGCCACTGCCCAGCCTGCGCGTTGAAACCCACGTTTCCCTTCAGGACCCCTCGACCGGATTGTGGGACCGGCGAGGCACTGTCGTAGGTGTAGGCCGACGGCGTGACTTCTTAGTGAAGCTCCCAGTGGCCGCATATATTGGCGCAACCGCCGCTTCCTGCGCCCATTCCGCCCGCTCGTGTCCGTGTGCACACCGCCGTGTCCGTCCGCACCGCCCAGTCATGCCGCGCCGACCCGCCCACCGCGCACTGTTCGTTTTGCGGACGAGTTGACCGACCGACGGTCACCGCCCTCACAGCCACCGACCCGTCCGGTCCCCCGTCGCAGCGGCAGACGCTCTCACCGCCCCGCTCGCCTCCAAATCGACCCCAGCCTTTCCTCTTACGGGTAGCATTCACGCACTCGCCGGTACGATGTACATGCTGTGACGCATTGTGCTGTAGCCCGAGCTGTGGCGGCAGGGTGTTAGGAGTCGACACCAACAGCCTGCCGTCGTCGTCGACTCGGAGGGGAGTTGGGAATGTGGAGTAGTCGTTGGCATATAGTCTGGAACCTGACCGTGAACTTGGAAGGGAGGTGTTGTGCGTGTGTCGCATGTGCGGAGCGCGGACCGTGGTTTATGGTTATGGCACCACGGACGCGCGACCCACTCCCGATTGTTCGCCCCGACAGGGCCAGTCGCGTCAGGGCAAGCCTCGAGACAACAGCGTGCATAGCCAAACCGTGTACAGTGAATACAGAGACCGTGAACTATCAGTGCATCGCTAACAGACAGTGAAGACCAAGCGTGCACCACCACAAGGTCATCTAGGGTCAACGGGTTAGTCAAGGTCAAGTGAGGTCACCTCCAGAAACGTTCAATCAGTCGTCACGCTTTAACGGATAAAGATATTTTATCGAAACTTCCAGTGCTTGCTTATCTTTAAGGTGAAACAAAACTCACCAGAATAATTTTTGATCTTTTTGTTCGTTTTTAATGACTAATTAGTTTTCCATATTTTCCCATTAGTGCTAAAATCGAAGATTCTGGCTAGAGTAAGCATTTTTGTATGAGAGCAAATTGACTTCAAACAACGTCTTTTTCGGTTCGCTCTACCCATTAGAAAAGACAGTGAATGAAAATTCAAAACTCAAAATGTGAAATTTAAAACATTGATTTTTTGGCGGCCAAACAATTTATGGCCATGGTTGATTTCGCCTTCCTTTTCCGATTCCAAATCATTTTTATCTCAAATCTTCCCCAAAATGAACCCACAGAGCCAAAAATATTCCAGTCGTAAATACATAGACGGATTTACTTATAAATACGTCTATGTAATATTCTATATATAATACAAATATACAAATATTCTAGTCGTAGTGACGTCACTTTTTGGGTGATAAAATTTTTGGGTTGGTTTCTGTCCCTACTCGTCGAGCGCTTTCCGCTGACACCTCCTTTGTTTTCGTGCGAAGCTTGTTTGGAGATTAGAGTGGGGTTGTATCGACCCACCCCTCCCACCGAGACGGGGTGTGAGGATCCGACTGGAAAGATGTTAAGAAAGATGAAAGGGTTAACATGTGCAAATACACGTGCTGTATTTCGTACACCGCTGTTCGGCTCGGGGAACGCACGGAAAATCGCCTGTGCTGTTTGTCGAACACATTTATACCCCAATAGGGGTAAGATGCTCGTGTCACAATCGAAAGATTGTGGGTTCGAATCTCACCTGTCGCTACTCTTCGCCCGCGACCAATCGGCGTGAGAGATTGGCGACGCTATATGACTCAACGGTCGACGTGTCGTAAAACCAATAACCAACCATTTATACCCCAATGAAGACGGTGTTTAATACATTTGAGCGCAATAAAACATAATTGCACAAAATTCAAGGCTTCACTGTTGCTGTCGTTGCACAAGTTATTAGTAGCCGCTAAAGGCGTGACATTTTCAACTTTTCCACGCCGCGCTCTTGGCCTCCTTTATCCGCAAACAGATATGTTGGAACAACCCATGGGGTACGGAGGATCAACCTGCCACCGCCCAACCGCCTTCAACCGTGACGGGGCTGTCGGAGAGTATCAATCGGCAGCTGGAGACAGTCCAGTGATAATGTGAGAGAAATCTGAGACCGTGAAAATCCCAGCTGAGGTGCTATTCGAGGACACCAAACACTTTAACGGTGGGACGTGCTTCACAGTCCGAAGTGTGCAGATTATTATGGAGAACAATGGTAAGTTGAATCGCATGACATTGTAATCCTTTCAAAAATTGTCTACAGCTGATTACTATGCTTCCTTGAATTATAGATCTGGTCAACTGCAGAGCATACATTTCGAAAGCTGAAAATGTCACGCCTTTAGCGGCTACTAATAACTTGTGCAACGACAGCTACAGTGAAGTCTTGAATTTTGTGCAATCATGCTTTATTGCGCTTAAATGTATTAAACACCGTCTTCATTGGGGTATAAATGTGTTCGGCAAACAGCACAGGCGTTTTCTGTGCGTTCCCCGAGCCGAACAGCGGTGTACGGAATACAGCACGTGTATTTGCACATGTTAGCCCTGTCATCTTTCTTAACGTCTTTCCGGTCGGATCCTCACACCCCGTCTCGGGGGAGGGGTGGGTCGATACAACCCCACTCTAATCTCCAAACAAGCGTCGCACGAAAACAAAGGAGGTGTCAGCGGAAAGCGCTCGACGAGTAGGAGGAAGGAGGTGTCATCGGAAAAGGAAGACGAAATCATCCATGGCCAAAAAAATCAATGTTTTAAATTTCACATTTTGAGTTTATAATTTTTATTCACTTTTCTTTTTCTAATGGGTAGAGCGAACCGAAAAAGACGTTGTTTGAAGTCAATTTGCTCTCATACAAAAATGCTTACTATAGACAGAATCTTCGATTTTAGCACTAATGAGAAAATATGGAAAACTAATTAGTAATGAAAAACGAACAAAAAAATCCAAAATTCTTCTGGTGAGTTTTATTTCACCCTAAAGATAAGCAAGCACTGAAAGTTTCATTAAAATATCTTTATCCGTTAAAGCGTGACGACTGGTTGAACGTTTCTGGAGGTAACCTCTCTTGACCTTGACTGACCCGTTGACCCTAGATGACCTGACCTCAATATTTTCACACAACATGCCAAATTGATGTGGAAAAACTTTTTTCAGTGTGCAGATACACGTGCTGTATTCCGAACACAGCTGTTCGGTTCGGCGAACACACGAAAAATCGCCTGTGCTGTTTGTCGAACACTTTTATACCCCCAACGAAAACCGTGTTCAATACATTTGAGCGCAATAAAACATGATTGCATAAAATCACAAGGCTTCACTGTAACTTTCGTTGCACAAGCTATTAGTACCTGCCAAAGACGTGAGATTTTAAGCTTTCGAAATTGCCGCCCTGCAGTTGACCAGATGTATAATGCAAGGAAGCATAGTTATCAGCTGTAGACAATTATTTAAAGGACTACAGTGTCATGCGATTCAACTCACAATTGTTCTCCATAATCATGTGCAAACTTCGGACTGCAATCACTTTGAAACTACGTCCCACCGTTAAAGTGTTAGGTGTCTTCCTGGACCAGCACCTTAGCTGAGATTCTCCCTGTTTCACATTTCTCTCACATTCTGACTGAACTATCTCCAGCTGCCCATTGGCACTCTCCGATAGTCCCGTCACGGTTGAAGACGGTTTGGCGGTGGCAGAGACCATACCTGTGGCAGGTTTCTCCTCCGTACCCCATGGGTTGTTCCAACATATCTGTTTGAGGATAAAGGAGGCCCAGAGCGCGGCGTGGAAAACAACGGGCAAAGAGTTTGCGTTCTACATGAGCTTGCTTTCGGCATAAATTATTAAAGCTCCCGGTGTCTCCTTTATACCTGGGCAGGTCAACAGTATGTCCAATTCCAGGATTGTTCTCTGCGAGTGACGTGGCGAATATGCAAACGACAATGATATTTGATGCAAAGGCATGCCTGTTTCCATGGTACATTTTTGGAATACATTTGGCAAATAAACAGAATGTTGTGGTGCTCACAGCTCCTCTTCAATGACCTAGCTGGCAATCGACAGGGCATCATCCTCTGAGGCAGCGATGAGCGGCATGTGTAGCAGATGACGCCGGCGATAAGTGTGCGGCACTCTAAAACTGTACATTAACCCGTCTCGAGTGCGGGGGGTGATAGGCGCCCCACTAAGGTTTTCCGCCAATAGTGAAAGAACGGCGCGCTTCAGCGCGCCGAAATTTGGCATACCTTCTCCCACCTCAATTTGGCATGCTATGTGAACATTTTGAGGTCAGGTCGTCTAGGGTCAACGAGTTAGTCAAGGTCAAGTTATGTCACCTCCAGAAAAGTTAAACCAGTCGTCACGATTTAACGGATAAAGATATTTGAATGAAACTTTCAGCGTTTGCTTATCTTTAGGGTTGGAGCAAAACGCACTAGAGGAATTTGTGACTTCTTGTTTCGTTTTTGATGACATTAGTTTTGCATATTCGCCCGTATGGAATAAAATCGAAGATTCTGGCTAAAGTAAGCATTTTTTATGAGTGCAAGTTGACTTCGAAGAACGTTTTACTGTCCGCTCTACCCATTAGAAAAATAAAAATTAAAGAGAAGTGAAAATTCAAAATTTTGAAATTTCAAGAACGTACAATTTTTATTTTGGGGTGGACAAAAATGTTAGTGCCATGGTCCATTTCGCGTTCCTTTTCTGATTCCAAATAATTTTTGTTTGTCAAATCTCCCCTCAACATCAACTCCCCAGAGCCAAAAACATGTCAGTCGGAAAAAACAGAGACCCTCTAGTGACCTCACTTTTGGAGGGATAAAATTTTGGGGGTGATTTCTGGCCACACTCGTCGAGCGCTTTCCGATGACCCCTCTTTCGTTTTCGTGCGACGCTTAGTTTGGAAATTAGAGGGGGGGGGGGTTGTATCCCACCCGAGAGGGAGGGGGTGAGGATCTGACCGGAAAGACCGGCAAGGTTAAAGTATGTCTGTGACACTGGAAAAAGTAAACTGTTGGTCTGTCCTGTTTTAGCTGCGATACCAAAATTAAACGTGTAATTATACCTGAGAAAAGCTTCATACGAGAACAACGAGGGACATTTATATCAATAATCACTCTCAGTTGATGCATGCATCGCTCAAATGAAACCTGAAACTAGTCTCACTGAGTAACAGCATCGAATGTTGAAACCAATTGCTATTATCAGTTCAACTGGCTTCAGCGAGAACAAAAATCTGCTTGTTGAGACTTCGAAGTAGTGGTTTTACACGAGTACCTTTGCGACCCACGAAGAGTCAGTCACTTGGGACTGGTCTCAATTGAGCATAGCTGCTTACATTGAGACCAATTGCTATTCTCAGTCTGACTGGTTTCACTTGAGACCAAAAGATATTCTCTTTCCTGAGTCTTGAAAGTGGTTTCACATGAGTACATTTGCAAGTCTGAACGCACTGGCATTCTCTTCTGAGAATGGTGTTGCTCGTTTTGTGTGGTTTGATTTGAATAGTGAAAATGAGAACGTCTACTATTCTCAGATAATATATGTGCTTCTGACATTTTTCTCAGTGTGTTCTGGTTTGCATGTAAAAGTAGAATATGAAGAGAACTCGCGGGCGATTCACGTAGTTCTGCAATTTACCGTTGCATCGATAAACATCTGGCAAACCTACAGTGGGCATTACTGGATGGCTTCAGAAAGCATGGATGACGCCAGTGATGGGAATGTAGGTCAGTGGGGAGACCGCTCTGGCCGAGAAGGCAAAAGGTCAGGGCATCGAACCATCCGAACTACCGACTTAAATTCCCATACAGCGGCTGAAGTAGTGGTTTGGGTGTTCCGCTCCTCACCTGACTGTCAATTGACGCGCGCTATATAACGCAATACCATGAAATCGACAACGAACGGCATTTTTGCCGGCTGACGTTGGTATGACAGTGCTAGTCATGCGTGGTTGAAATCCGGATACTTGCAACACGTGTTAGATTTGTGGACGGCTATTAGCGATCCTTGAAGAATATTTGGCGGTCCAGATATTGCTTTCAGCGCATTTTTGGTGATCTACAACCGTTAAAGACGTTGCAAAATTATAAGCAGACCGCATTTATTTTGATCTTTAGAACTTTAAGTTGAATAATTGTGCATGTCAATACAAATATTACGTTTTCGAAAGGTTCTTATAAACTTTTCGAATTTAAGTTCATTTCGTGATGATCAAGATGATCCGATAATCTGATGGTGATGGTAATGTAGTCGGACATGCCTTAACTTTGTCCCTATATTTTTGTTTTTGCTATTGCGTTGTTCTGTTCGATGTTATGCTGCACTATTATGTTCGAGTTCCTTTTTAATGGCACAGCTAGCAGGACCTAAGCTTGTATGTATCACCAACTGGCAACAGCTAACTATACATTCAGTAATCTATTGTAATCCATTTCAATATCCGTGGGCTGGTGCCATCCTACAATTTTGTAAGCTCGTCATGTGTTTCGCATATTCAATGGTTTTCTCCCAATCATGTCTTTTCATGTTCATGTTTCATGTTTTTTTCGCGCATGTTTTGCATGTCATATTTAATATCGACAATGGGCATGGTAAACCTGGAACATGCATATTCTCTCTCTGTCTCTGATATCTCTTCCACGCCGCCGTCTCTTGATCTCACCTATAGTTCACATGCGCTGTGAGGTCTGCTTGCCGGCACGTTCTGGAGATATTGGATGCCACTCAAAAGTACTGCCTTTCATTTCAAGTCCATGCCTTTGAAGCAATCTGCCTCGTTCGCCCGTTCCACACAACATGGGGATCTACCAAGCTATGCTACATGTTGACTACATTGGAAAGCATGAACTTCTGCCACCTCCCCAGCTGGAGCTGCATATGATCACACGTGTAATATTGTTATCGAGCTTATTGCTGCAAATTACGTGCAATGCTGTACTATGGGAGCATACCGGAATGTTCGGGGTTGAAACACAACATGGCCTGGATGTTTGTCATCCAGAACATTATTCCCTTTGGCAGTGACTGCAAGTACAAGTTTGAAAGTGGCTGCAAGCTCATAGCTGCTTCATAAACGTGTCCGAGACTGACTGAAGGGCATAGAAGAAGTGTGTTATGTCAGAAGAGCAAAACAAACACCCTCTAACCTGGAATTCCCGACAATTTTCCTCTCCAAATCCAGGATTCAAAAGCAAATCCAACTCGGGCTATTGGTAAGTATGTAAAATTGCCGCCCCGGTAGCTCAGTTGCTAAGAGCGCTGGCCTGCACTGGTCTCCCCTGCCCTTGCAAGACAGGGCTCGAGTCGCTTTGCGCCAAAGGTACAAAAATGTGCCAATCGGATACCCTCTCTTGATACCAAAGGCCAGTTTTGCTACCTATCATATTCCGCCCTACCTTGTGCATTTAACTCTTTAGGCGTATATTCCAGCGCACAGTACCGCCAATGAGGATGCAGGTCACTATATAATTACTCTCAGGAGTGCAAACATTGATTTTCCTCAGTCATTGATTTATTGATGACAAGAGGTATTATATAGATTCGCAGAAAGGTGGGTGTATTGACAAAGTTACAAATCTGTTTCAATCATGGGTAATTTTTTATCTCGAAAAGTTATAAATTTGGAGACAGTAGTTTCAAGCCTTCCCACACAAAATCTTCACTGAAGATTAAATTAGACAATATATTTTTAGTGCATGCAATGCCAACAAACAAGCAATTAGCAGCAAGCAGTCCTCTCCACTCCACTTTACACTTATGGAAATTTACAGAACATGGTAAATTTCCAACCATTCGCCACAAAAAACATCACATTTGATAGTGTTTTGTAAGCTATGCGTACCACATAGCATTGCCAAATACATGAAACCTAAGCTAGTTTCCCAAGCCCATTAGTCTCTATTAGCTGTTAAGAGGGGCACACAGTACACATTGGTTGGGTAATGAAGGGGAAGTAGGCAACACCACAGAAGGGATTCCAAGCTAAGCAAGCTTGTTTCTGGAGAAGCCTTAAAATAGCCAGCAGACCTAATTCCCAAAATTGTCGAAGCAGTCCAAAAATAATTAGTACCTCTTTCCACCCGTGCTGTCAAATCTCATTGGCTACATATTGGTCAGTTAAGTTCCAAAGCCTGTGACATTCATCTCAATTTATAACACATTTGGTAACAATTACGAAGGGAAAGTATCATGTCATGTTACATACATGCCACATCCATGCATGCATTTCTGTTGTATTTAGCTCATTTTGCATATTTGTGTAGAACACCAGTAAATAGGAACTGCTGTACCTCCATTTATTTGCCATCCAAAATATGGCATTCATGGAGTGTTTACCTCCCCATCCTATTCATGTGAACAGACCTATTTCCATGCCAACCCAGCGTATGCAGTGTTTATGGATGTAGTTAATATTCATTCGACCACTCATTTCCTGTGAACATGCTTCCTTTTCAATTGGCATGCAAAATGACACCAAAAAGTGGCTTTGAATTAGGTGACATAACATAAAGAATAATGTCAAAAGGAAAAAGAAATGCAACATAACCAAACCTAACCTAACCAAACTTAACCTCCCATGCAAGGAAATGTTTTGTTGAAGAAAGAGAAATTCCAACCAATTTGTGTTCTCAAAATTTTCCAACTTAAAAATAGCAACCCAATCTAACCCTGCCTAACCTGTTTTTGAAGAAAAAGATCAGAACGATTTTTGAAAAATGTGTTTTATATTTAAAAATTGTTCCAAGCTAAAAACCTAAACATCTCCTTGGTTTGTTTTATGGAGCTAAAATGTGTGAAAAACTTATAAACCATAAAATACTATGATAATTTCAAAGCCCTGCTTCTTCGTTTATTTTTATAGTGAACTGAAAAGTAAGAATTTGCAAAGGAAAGGAATGATCATATTTTCTTAGGTATGTTAAATAAACATGGTATTCAAACACTAATTTCCCAAAACTGGCTAACAACCTGAAGTGCAAATTTACCTTCATGTTTTGGTTAGGTCTGCTACTGTCATTACTTCCCAGCTACTTGTGCAGGAAAAAGTGCATAGTAGAAGCATTGTTAGTTCATTATTTGAGTTCAAGGCTGCTTCGGCCAAAGTTAGAAGTATGGCTAAGTGGCACAAAATGCATTGGCTTTGATATGTTGGAAACCTTCTGGAAAAATTCGGACCGCGAATTATTTATAAACCATGTGGAGAGGTGAAATAGGTTGTACCTATCAGGGATAGATCCATACATTTTTCTCAAAGTGTGCACTTGTTCTGGAGGGGCACCATTTTCCCAAAGAATTGTAGGAGAGAATGAAGGAACGAAAATGGCACAAGACTCACAATACAACCAAACCTTACATAAGCCAGGGAGATTAAGCAACACAATTTAAGGTAGGTACACATCTTATTGAACATCCTACCACTTCCCTTTATTTGGGTACAATGTCCTTCCTTTGCACAGCATTATTACAATTAGGCAAGGATAAGGTTTCTTTTACAGGCTGGGACACTTCCCTTTGTCTGGGGGGTGGATGAGCATTACTGCATAGTGCATAGCATCTCTACATACTTAGCGGAATTACCACTTAGGACGTGTTCTCTCACCTCATGAACTGGTGCCGAACTTGAAAATCTTGCAATAGGCTCGAGGCCAGTTTCCAGTATGTGGAAAGACATTCCACGGGGTACTTTCTTTGGTGGCGCACAAGAGTGTAGCGCATGCCATTAAAGGAACAGTTCGGGTAGCCACACCTGACATTCTGCCTTTCTCCAAATGCACTTTCAGGCAACAACGCACTGAACCGCCCTCGCTAATCACCCGACAAACCAAAAGCAGAACGGATTGTCATATTAAAAAACGGCATGCTTTTGGGTGATAGTGCAGCAATAAAGCCATGAGCAGTGAGTCATAAGAAACATAAATAATACAACTGCAGCCAAATGCCGTTGTAATTTCCGACACATCAGCTGGAAGATCAACACCAGAGATTGCTTTGACAAAATAATCGTCAACAAAATGTTTGTGCATATTTTATCGTTGGATACTTGGTATACCTTGGGTTGGGCCAAACGAATCGAGAGGTTAAACGGACCATCACATTCTTCAATGCAATCCATCTCAATCCTTCAATCCCACAATCCCATCTGAACCATCGTACCAGTACCGTATCAGTCTACATTTCCCTGGTATCCGACCGATCAGATTTTAGAATGGTCTACGGTAAAAATAATATCTGTTCCTACCACAACACAAAGTGATATCCCCAAATATCTTCCAATCAGAGGCGGATAAAGGGGTGGTGGAGCATTGGATGCATTCATCCCCTCCGCATGGAAAGATGGCTTCCCTCCAGGAAGGCTCGGGTGCACCCGCCTACCTTCCGCTCCAGAGATTTCTCAACCAAAAGCTCCACTCTCGGAGGAAAAGGCGGCCCCTAAGACCAGCAGGCGCCCTTTTAAGAGGAAAAGGCGTCACTTCAGCATGCTTGCGTGTACCCTCCCCCGTTCAACGATTTTCTGCCGAATGCGTCGTTCCGGAGACTTTCGCAGTGGTGGCCCTCCGATGAAGTGGTGCTACTCCAGACAAGTGACCCCACCCTCAGGACATTTCTGGGTCCACTGCTGCTATAATTTTATATTTATTTTTATTTATAATTATTTTTTCAAAGTTAATACATACAATTTTGATAATCATCTTCATTTGCATGAAACATCCGTTTTAACACAATGGGGGGCTGCTAATGTTTTCGACAATATTGTGCTACCAAGGAGTTGCACGTTATCAGGTCCATCTGCTACCCTCCATGGAGGGTAAGAGGGTACTTTTTTGCACCTCTGCTTCGCGCGCTCGCATTTAGCCCCTGACTGGGAGGGTCAGTTGGCAACTGACCCGATAAGGCCGGGGACGAGCTACCGGGACGGCGTTGTCTGTGCATCAACGGCACGTTAAACTCGCGGTCAAAATTCAGCCGTTGAGCTTGAATTCATGGATCGGGTGGTTGGGCCACAGTCCACGCAACAAGCTCTTTTGATAGCAATAGAATCTTGGTCCATAAAGCCACCCAGCAAGAATTCGGAATAAAGTTTTTTTTCATGTCGAACTTGGGTGAAGCGACGTGTTGCCGCCACGAGTATTGATAGCAGAAGGGCGGCATTTTCCACGAGTATTGATGGCACAAGGACGGCATTTTCCATGCGTGGAGAATGTATTCCTTATGGGTGTCAGTACACCCCTTAAGGGTGCGGTACACCCCTAAAGCCTACCGAGTACCCCGGAAGTTAAACTTATAAATATATGGGAAAACAGCCCAAAAAGTGTTCACAGCCTGTTGCGATCCACGAAAACACATCTGAAAAAATATGCAATTCTTAACTAGTAGTATTTTTTTCACGCTGCATTTCCCTTTTAGCTCCCTAGAACAGGCATAGATTCAGGTGTCTGGTTCTGTCCAAGAAAGATGGCTTCGAAAAACGAATGTTTTGTAGAGGTGAAAGTCCAGGAGGTGACACTTCATACCAAATATAAAAAAAACGAGGGTTTTCTAACTACAAAATAACATTTATTTCAGTTCTCGAAACGATCCTCCTACCAAGAGCTCGCAGAATAGGTAGGAAGTTAATGAAGATCGAAGCTGAGAGCAATTGCAAGTTCAAAGATTGTCGCCTCACCACTGTTCCATTTCCAGGACAAGCCGCTGCAAACACAACCGTCTCATGCATTGCGGTCCTCCGCATGATTCTGATCTACCCGGTCTGCTCCGACTGTCGTAACTTGCGCCAGGCGCCGTTCTCCCCTCGAAATCTGCACAGCCCAGGTCACCCACGGGGCAGTATCTAAGCAGACATCGGGAGAGGGCCGCGCGCTCTGGCGCCGCGTGCCGTTACTGTCCGCCGCCGGCGCGGGGAGCACGGCCCGCTGGCGCGAATCGGTAGCGCGGCGAGCGGACAAGAGCGGCCCCGCAATCGATCGTGCGCGGTGTGTTGGCGTCAGTTGGCCGGAGGCGCTGGAGCGGTGGTGATCGGCCAGCTGGCTGCTGGTGCCGACCGTCAGGTGAGTAGTCGCACCGTCGCCGACTCCGTCATCCTGGCCGACATGTGCCCGCCCACTCCCGGTAGGTGACGCCGCGACGCCGCCGGACCGCCGGTGACCGCCGGTGACCGGTCGCCGTCTCGGTCCGGCGCCGTGGCCGCCGGCGGCACGGCGCGTGCGGCTGCTACTGGCTGCAGTCTTTGCGCTCGCTGTATGCCAGTACGCCACAACTCGACGTGATTAGGCCACTCTAAATTGGCTGTCGGTTGGGCACGCGATCGCTAAACTGAGAAATTCGCGGCCGACTGCTGCCCGAACCAGCAGCCCAACTCGCCAATCTAGGCGCTGCGGGGGTGATTTCTAGGTCGACGGAGCTCGTGGCGCCCTGCTAGTGCACAATACGGTCATCCTAGAAGGAGCGTTCTGCATCATTAAACGGTACAGTGTATGTGTGTTCAAACGCTGTGAAAATCAAAATTGTATTTAAGTATGTACTATATCCAACTGCCGGGGCGCTTGCAGCATTTACCAACATGCGTGGGTGTTAGTCGACAGGACAGGTATGGTGGTAGTTTACCAACTTTTGAAAAGCATAACGTAATCTAACATGGCATTGCGTGGCAGAAAATGACAGCAAAGCGGCATCTGCACTACGAATTCCGAAATCGTTCTCACATCGATGGGAACCTCCGGATATGTCTGATTTTGAATTCATTTGATTGAAACCATTCGAACAAATACTGCTCTTTTAACATTAATGCTGATGGAGGAAACACTTCCCTTCCCTCAAGTTATACCATTTTACTACTCATCTGAGTTTGATTTTTTGTTGAATCCTGGATTTGAAAAAAAATGTCTGGCATTCCAGGTTGGAGGATATTTGCTTTGCTCTTCTCATCTCAAACACTTCTTTTACACTATCCAGTCAGTTTCGGGTATGATTATCAAACAGCCATGAGCTTACAGCCACTTTCAAACAGCTCCATTTACCTTTCGGTAAAAGGTGGATAATATTCCAAATGGGATAATGTTCTGGATGATAAACATCCAGGCCAAAGCTAAGTCGTCTGTTAGCTAAAGCTGAATCTTGTATTTGCGTTCAGTAATGTCGTATATAATCCAGGGTTAAGCCCATGCTAAGAGTTGCATTTGATCATGTCGCAAACCTTACGACCGAGAAAGCAAATTTTCGGCCTGAGTTTCCCTACATTTAACTTGCTATGTGTGCTTTAGACATCTAAATATAAGTAGACTGGGAATTATCGTCCTTTTCTGGTCATTTGACTATCCCTGGTGAGTGTGTTACAGTTCACCCTGCGAGAACGCTGGGGGCGGACGACACCCCCAAGTAGGGATTCTCACCATCACCAGAACAAGGCGCGGAGTGGTGTGCACCGTTTGGCGCAGCTGCGTGTCCAATCCTTAGCAGATATTTTGGTTAATGAAATGGTGGCGTCATCTCAGTGCACTGGGCTATGCGATCATCTCCGGAGGAATGCTTAGGAAAGTAATGCCAAACTCATTGCTTCGCTTGGTTTATTGCACTCACTATTTCCGGATGATTGAAATCTCAAGATTTATTTTTATAACAGCATATAACCTCTGGTGACCTCAAGGTATATTATATGAGGGCATTGGCCACTATGGGCCTTGGAAGTTCTTATCAAACCAGGCTGGATTCCGGGCATAGCGCCACGCATTGCGGCCTGAATTATAATTCAGCAATTTCTTGCATCCTTGTAGGCCCCAAAGAAGTAATTCGGAACTTTCCATTACTAGCCATTGCTTATTAAGCATTGGAATGGAAGATCAGCTCCTATATCAATTACGGGCAGGGGTGGCAATGCCCTCTGTTCACTTTGACATCCTTTAATTTCTCTTGGGACAAGAATTAAGTTTTAAGATGATTGAGTATAATTGAGTATAGTTGAGAATAATACCATTGAATTTCGTCGGGGAGTATATGCCTGCCCCACAGAGAATAGTTCATTCGCCATCTCATTCCACGGCCACCATCCTTACAATTTCGCCCGCCGTCTCATCAGGGTGTGGAGGGGGGTGGGGCTAGGGGTTGACAGTGTTCTCACCATTCACCCATAATCTAGATAGAGTCGCAGGCTACATTCAGCGCATTACATACTGCGAAATAATAAAATGGCGTGCGATGTTGACTCTTTTGGCCAAGGGCATGCAAAGTATCGATGCGCTCCTGGACTTTAGTGGCCCTCTGCTCGTTGTGAGTGCCCTTTCAAATTATGGCCCCATCCCTGCAGGTGTAAGAAGGTAATTGAAGTTCATCATGCGATATTTTGTTGGGTGTGTGTGTGGGGGTGGGGGGTATTGGTGCTCTGCGAACATTTCTCGGCTGTATTACAGGTACGGTATCGCACAATAGCTGGTGTTCGTCTTCGTGGGTTTCATGATATGGAGACCGTTTGCGGTGCGTATCCACTCCAAACTGTTTGATGAAGATTAATATTCTTAACATGATGCTAATGTAGACCACGGACAAACGACGCACATCAGCGCGCCGCCGTTTGGCATGGCTGATGGGACATCCTTTGCCGACCTAATGGTGTACACATTGTGAATATATCTTTTCAGGTCTCTGAACATCATATGTGGAAACATGGGCTGTTTTTTCAAAAAATCGGGCAATTTATCTCACTCAATGCCACCAAATGACGAATGATGGGTGTGGTAGGGTGATGGACAACTCTGCTAACCTGTCTACACACAGATCACTGAACTTTTACTGAACTAGGGCAATAACCTAACTTGACCTAAGATGACGTTTTTCGTCTCAAGCCATCCTGGGTTTAATTTGGACGCTAAAGCTGAATTGGGCGTATATTTGCATCCCGGAATACTAGAACATCAATTAGTGTTTTCGGGCACTACTTCAGACATTACTAAATTGAGGTTAATACTTTGACCTATTTGATTCCTTAGCTATCAGTCGAAAATGTAACAAGTCACTCGTTGCTAGCATCCCCAGATACCAGATAATATTTTAGGTTTGCATCTGCTACTGCTGTCAAACAGGCAAGGATTGAACGTAGAACACTTCAATTTTTCTCGAAAAATGGATCTCCATTTGAGTCGTTGTGGAGGCGTTTCGTGCCGGTAAAGAAAGGTCAAGTTGGATGAAAAGAGCAAGTCGTGATAATTATTGTTCAGCGTGGGATATGATAGGTATCTACAGTCCAGATATTCTGATCTGGGACTAAAAGTGATAATATTTAGCCTTTCACCTGCTACAGAAAGCATTGCGTAGTAGGACATCCTTACATTATTTTACACCCAAGTGCAAATCCATTGGATATGGATATTAGGCAGCTAAAATGACCTCGTTACTTTCGGCAACGCACGAGTTAAATGCTGACCTAATTAAACTAGCGCAAAAACACGACCACCAACGGTGGGTGCCAACCAAAATTAAATCTTCGTTACTTCCCAAGGCATGCTTCTCGTCGGAAAATGACGCTTGACGTGACGCACAGGTGAAAATTCAACAAAAGAAGAGTCGTAAGGCTTCCATAAGGCGGGTAGGACATCAGGGGTTCTCTCTGTCGGCTCAGGGACCATCTTCAACGGGTCGGACCATTATCTGTCAGGCTGGAGGCCTCTCTTTCAAACGTTTGGTCCCTCCGTCAGGCCAGGGAGCCCTTTCTATTGTTTGGACCCATTTGTCGGCCCAGGAGCTCTTCACATCGATCGGGCGTTCCGACGGCCCGGACTTCTCTCCGGCGGCTGGAGGCACTCTCCGCAGACTTGGGGTCCCTCTCCGTCGGCTCGGGCCCCTCGCCGATGGCTTAGGGGCTTTCTTGGCTGGTCGGGGCTCTCTCTGTGAGTCCGGGATTTTCCAGAAGCCTGAGGCTCCTCCCGTCGGCCTAGAAGCCTTTCACGTCCACCCAGCCCGGGCCGTCAGTGTCTGCCAGTGGGCACTCCACGTCGACCCGGGTGCCCTCTTCATCGGCTCGAAACCCTCTCCACCAGCCTGGGAACCCATTCGTCGGTCCAGGCGCCCCCAAGTAGGGGAGGTGGCATGACCCCCTGGCTCCTCTGGATCCGTTAGTTATTTGGGTTTTAGGGCGCTTCGACCATAGTTGATCTTTCGCGCCCACTCTGGATCCGTCATTGAATGTCCTACAGGCATGCACCACCTTATAGCCATTGCTGAAAATATAGAAAAGCACTGCAGCAAAGGTGCTAAGGCACACATTAGTAGAAACTGATGGTTATTGTATGTCTCCCCATTTTAACTGCAGTTCAGACGAGTACATTGCCAGCTTTAGATCTGTTTGTGATGCTGCGGTCACTTGCAGTAGTCGGCTCAACCCACATCTCTGTGAGAAGCTTTCATCCATACATAACTTGTGCATACTAGGACTAACACTCTTCATTTGTTGGCGGAAACATTGGCTGACACTTGGTGACGTTCAGCACAACTGGGGAGGGAAGGGTGGTACAGTGACGCTGCGTCCGTGTCGCTGGTCTGTCGCTTCCAGTGAACCGGCCCCAGAAGCTGCACAGGGCGCAAAAGCTCTCCGAATTGTGGTGTCTGCTCCTTCATAGTTGTTGTCCAACTTCTTCCATCGGTAAATGCGCATATCAGTAAAAATACTAACATATTTCTGGAACATCCCGAGTAGAGCGTACAATTCACACAGCTGTTCTTGATCACAAGTGATATGTAGTCATTGCAGTCACTTCAGCATCCCTCACATGCTAAATTTAGCACCACTAAGGGCACAGGAGTCAACACGTAGTTCGAACTCGCTGTGCTTTGTATTCGAAAAAAGATTGATTTAAAGTTACCCGACCCAACCGTGACATTTTTGAAACCTGAACGAGTTTCTAAGTACAAGGCTTCAAGCTCTGTTTTCTTCATGCAAGCTAAATCTGCTCTGTAAGTTTTAATTCTCAGTAACTTGATCACATGTTCTCTGATTTTCACCCACCGTTCAAAAAGTGTTTTTCCGGCCACACTTCGTGACAGCTGGCTGTGTCAGATTGACCGATCGCGTGGTTACTTCTCGTCAAGTGGCCTGAGTCGGCCATCTCAGATGGTGGTGTAACACAAGATGGCACACTCAGCGATTGTGTGGCGTAACTGAGCTGGTCCGCGGCCAGGCACACAACCGTGACGCACCATTTGGACAATCGATCACAGTGCATTCACGTTTAATGAACATGCTCCAATTCTGGATGAGCAGGCAATCCAATTTCTTTGAAATTGTAACTAATTCGACTTAAGCACAGCTGGTTTCCAGCGCATTTATGCCAACATTGAGTGTGCTATTGCCAAAATGGTGCTCCTCTGCCGAGTATGGGAATACATGGAATATGAATTCACTGTGTCGAATGGCAAAATCGGTTGTATTCATTTCTTGAATACCTGCCTGCTCCGCCGACATTGCATGCAATATAACATATGCTTCCATGTGTTGTAAACTTCCATGTGTTGTATGCTTCCATGTGTTGTAAATACTTCCATGTGGAGCAGTTGCCGTGTCTGCAGCACGGGATCTCTGCAGTACGTGATCTCTGTAGCACGGGATCTCTGCAGTACGTGATCTCTGTAGCACGGGATCTCTGCAGCACGGGATCTCTGTAGCCCTTCTCTTGCCTTCAGCCGTTCGGCGCCTCTAACGACGCTTTATGCATTGATGTCAGTTTTGTACTGCTTGCCGATGATTTGATAATCCTCGCAATGCGGCGGGGAATCAATTTTCCCCTCTTCTTGATATTTACTAAGGTAACGCCGGAGCCATTAACCATTAATGCTATCATTTCGAAATTTGGCATACCATCCGCTATGTCACTGATTTTCTTTTGGTGGCACTCAATACCTTTTCTTGAGTGCCATCTGTTTCGACAGTTGCCATCTTCAGCAGTTCATCACATATTTCCGGGCATTTGTCCTTGACAGGATCGGTGACCTTGACCTTTGCACATGTCTCCTGTGTTAGACCAAGTGTTCAGTTTGCATATCATTAATATTGAAGCACGAAATCGCATTTGCTTTACGATCAGGATTCGGAAACTACAGCGAAGACGGGTGACTGACTGCAACCCAGTATCTGCATGATCAGACCTGGAAGGCCAACCAAAAGCCATAGAGATAAATGTATCGAGGAACTACAAAACTTCAAGGATGTAGCTACGCCATGCCGTTTACTAAATCTCTCTGTCTTGCTCATAGCAAAAGCTAGTGCGGGGATGGACCAAATGTATCCCCCTCCGCCTGGCACTGAATGGGGTAGAAAATTCCCCGCTCTGTGAGGGCTAATCACAAGCAATAAGTCCGATCTGCCTGCAATACTACAGCTCATGAAGGAGGCCTTAAACGTGTTGTATTAGTGGTGTTGTGACAACGAAAGAAAGTCAAATAAAAAAAGACTGCGATGATTTCTTCAGGAATGTCAGCGATGCTCAGGTTCGTTCTGACGGTAAAATACCTTTGGATATGACTAACCGTAACTTGGCCAAGAACTTCGGGATTTTGATTTGATTTGATAGATAACGGTCTCAGATACAACCAACATGTTGGCCATGTTGTCTCCATCCGGATATATTTACTCAGTGCTCTGAATCGCGCTATGTACTTGCTGCTTTCATAGACCTGTGCGCAAATTATTGGCGCCATCGTGGTGTCTTCATCTGATGCGCGACACTTGTTCGACACCACAATGAAAGGAAAATGTCACGTCGAACATAATATTTTGAAAGTTGAAAAATACAGCTGAACAGGAGCGGCACTTTCGAGAAGTTGCCCGGAGTGCCGCTGAACAGGAGCGGCACTCCGGGCACTTGAAAACTTCCGAAAACTTGCTGTGGGCGAAAGTTGAATTACTGTAAAGTATGATATCTGTTTGGCTTTATCGTCAAAATAGCAAGGAAAATTCCATTTCTGATGCCGCATTTACGTTTAAACACGCTGCTTCCTGCCGCACTCGAGCGTAAGATATGAATTACATCTCATGCGAAGTACAATGAATTTCAGCGCTAAGTTTTTTTGTGGCAAAACGAAGCGGGACCACATCACAATGGCGACGTTCGAATTCAGTCTGGCATACCTGCGTGTAAGCTAATACAAAAGTTAATCTCATCTGTGTCAGTTTTGTATTAAATTCAAAATGCGTTACACGCGGCTTGCTATGACTGCATATATGAGATCGTTATTTTTCCCCGGTGTTCTTAAATGGCGTTCAAGGAACAGTAGTCGTGTTGTGGATCCTGGCGAAAATGTCAAACGGGGAGCTGGTGACTGACCCAGGACATGGCGGCGACACTATACTGGCAAGGCTGAAGACTGTACCGATAATCGTACATTAATACGAAAAAAAATAACACGTCTTGATCAGGTCTGTGTTTTCAGAAGATAAGCTGCAGTTGCTACATTGATAACTCATCCTTCGTAATGGATGTCAACGAACTCAACCACGCAACACTAAACAATTGTCGAGCTATATGAGTGTCGAAGGCTCTCGGCCCTACTGAAGACAGACTGTAGGGAGAAACCACGTTAGGCCATATCCATTACAGCTGTTCTTTCATAGTGAGATAGCGCTCGAAGAAGCGGGTATAAGTGGCACGTACCTTCATTCTTTTGGGGGGAATTAGAGCTGTAGATTGAGGGAAATTTCTTGAGTTTGTCAGCGGATCTTGACACCTCCACTTCTATCTGTCCGTCTGTCCACAGGTGTGTATGTCAATCAGATTGTTTGTCTGTATGTCTGTCTGTTTGTCTGTGTGTCTACTTTTCTGTATTTCTGCCTGTCTATTTGCGTCTTTCTGTCTCTTTCTCCTCTTTATTTCCCCCTGCCTTGTCAATGGCGGAAGGTAAAGCAAAGCGATCTGATGCCGCAGTCACGTCTGTGCAGCTGAATGTTTTACGTGAAACGTTCGGAATGTCTTTTGTGATCGTTCCCCTGCGATAAAGAAATTCCAAAACCTCGGACCGGCAGTCTTCAACTTGACGATTTGACACTGCAGTAGGGTCTCGGGAGTCATAGCAAATAAAACTTATCACCCGCTAAATCCCAGACTGCCCATTATTGAAGTACTTCGAGAACTGAATGGTACTCAAAAGACAAGTGCTAATTAGCTTGAGATGAAGATGAGATTTAGTTTTTCATTATGCTTAAAATAAATTGGTTGCCATGTCAATGACATTGATCTTGGTAATTTGTCTTCAGCTGATTTCCTATGCGAGCCGCTAAGATTATCTGCCAACATAATCACTTTTTGGTAATTTTGCCGTGTGGAGAAACAAATTTTGCATAACTAACCAGTATTCGATCACCAAGGTATTTATGTGATGTGGTTCCATCGATTTTGAACCAGCGCTTATTGCTTTTCAGCCACTTGTTTTGCCACTTGCTTCCTAAGTGAAGTATCACATAGCCACTTGCATTATAAGCATAAACATTTTTTTCTGTAGCACAATGATGCCAAAATGGCGCATATGACGACACTAAAATAAGCACACTGCAGAAGCGCGCCTCTGCAATATGGTCGAGTGCAACACTTCCTCTGTGTGTTTGTTAGAATCTGTTGGCAACACGGATGTTGATTTTTGAAAATGATTGGGGAGGGGAGCGAAACGCATGAAGGCAATGGGCAGGCCCAGATGGATTGGGGGCACAATCCATAGGGTCCCATGTTAAAAGTGGAAATTATTGGGGGGGGGGGGGGGGAGGGCGCAAAGCCAACATCGAGGGGCCACTTTCCCTTCAAAAGTATATAAAACAACACCCTTGATTGCCAACCTAAAGATGTCAATGTCAAGTTTAATTCGATTTAATCATAGGTGTATGGTGTAAGGCACGAACATGTTCATCATGAACATAATGCGGATATTTGATTACCATTATTCCCCCAAATTATCTTCCATTTCCGATTTGCTCATCCAGCACTGACAATGTGCTGTATTTGCGTCACTTGCCTTTGAAGTCCGAATCGTTTTTGCTCAGAACTCTTACATGTTATATAAAATATAAGATATCGTATATGTTTCTTAAAATTGAAAGTATCATATATATTACTCTACTCACTTATGATTGCTTTCTTTTGCAACCAATGTATTCCTACTTGAGCTAAATTATATTGTCACATGCTGTAGAATGGTGCTTGATATGCAAAATCGAGTATGAATTTTTGGAGCAGTCGGGACTGGACGATTTCCATATTTTACACCTTTTTCTATTCCTGTATCGGCCTCTACCAAATTTCCAAAGATTTATTCCAGTAGTAATATTTCATTTAGAAGTCCCACGTCTCAGGAAATACATTGTGGTTATCCTCGACAAAATACACGGGTTGGCTTTTTTTTTCAGATCTCGGGCTGTGGGCCAGTGACTATGTAACCATGGGTGGAGAATGCGGTATGGCAGGTATGGCCATGGCCACACCAACTTCAAAGTTGGTGTGGCATTGCCACACCAAATTTCTGTGACAATATTTTTTTAAAGGCAATTCAAAAAATTTTACCAGTTGGTAAAATTCAAACTGTGGTCAGGACAGGGACGTAGCCAGTTATTTTCCAAGGAGGGCCTGTGGTTTGACTGGTAGCGGTGCTGGATTGCCTGTGGTCTGATTGGCACTAATGTCATGCTGCCTGTGGTTTGACTGGTAGCGTATTACCCCCACGATTTTTAAGCTCGCCAGATTGTCGAAAACTTCGCTTCGAAAAAGGCTCGTCTACACCATAGAAAAACAACACTTTCATTGCTCCTCATTGGGGCCACGAATTGTCGGACCCCCTCCACAAATTGTAAGTAAGCATGGCACTGTTATAGACAGGGAATGTAGACCACCTAAACATGCATCTAGATGCAGGATGTTAAAGCTTTCTTGGAAAAAAATGCTTCAATCTAATATTCGGTGAGGCGTAAGTGAACACTTCCAAGAGGTCTAGACTCTCGTAAGGGCCTGTACGCATTCATAAGGACCTATGTTCGTAAGCGCCCATATCCGATAATAAGCGCCCGTAGACGTTCGTAAGGGCCCGTAGAAGTTCGCAAGGGCCCGTGGACGTTTGCAATGGCCCGCAGACGGTTATAAGGGCCCGGAGACGTTTGCAGAGACCTGCAGACGTTAGCAAGGGTCCATAGACGGTCGTAAGTGTTAATACACCTGTAAAGGCCCGAACGCTTCGTAAAGGCCGTATGCATTTGCAAGGGCCCGTAGACGTGCATAAGGACCAACAACCAAAGAGTTCGTAGACGTTCTTAGGAGCTCGACAACAGCCATAAACAGTGCTGTTTGCTTTTCCGTCGCCACCGTGGCGATCTCGTAGAGGATTACGTACGTGCCGCGCCAGGGGCCCGTCGGAGCCCTAGGAGTGGGCATCCGCCCCTGTTCCCTTGGCTACATCCTTGTGTCGGGACACCAAATTTTGCTAACCTGGAGGCCACTGATGATGTCACAGGTCAGGTCACACACAGTATGCTGGAGTCGCAGGTGGACCGTAGATATAGATGCCTCAAAAACTAAACTTGGAACATTCTGAACAAAAGGTTAAGCTGCATCACGTGAGGAAATGTGAGTCACATGGAGTATCCAGTGCTATCAGGTCCATATTGCCATTGCCTGCTGATTACTCCGCCATGCCAGTTTTGGCCAGACTGACTGCTGGTTATTGCAGTTTATTTTTCATTTTCGTAGGGTGACACCCGTCGGTCTTTTCGCATTTAATTTCCCAGTGGGGTGACACCCGTCGCCCACGTGGTTTTTTGGTCGCCGTATTACCCTTCCCTTTGTTCTGCGTGTTTATTTAGATTTCGTTCGATAGGGGTTTTTTCCCCGTGATGGGGAAAAAGAGGAAAAAGGATAATGACCCCAGCTCGCCACAGAACTCTGAATCGGAATTTCCTCCTCTAACCACACCCGACGACCATCGCACGAACACGGACTTGGCCTCTGATGTTCCCTCACTGAATACGACCATTGATGAACCACGCCGGATGATTCTTTTGGATGACGCCATGGAAGCCCTTTGTGCCTCACCGACCCCTGTTCGTCCCAAGACCTCGACCTCGCCTCGCAATCCGGACCATACCATCACTCTTCACGCCGCTGACCCACGCTCGAACCAGACCACACCCTCCCAATCTGAACCAATCCAATCCGTCGAACCCTACCTCGACAGTGCTAGCTCCTTCATAGTAGTCAAGCCTGTCGAGGAATCCGTTTCCTTCCGCCGTATTAACGTTTTCTGGCCGACCAAGC
Source organism: Ashinkailepas kermadecensis (assembly GCA_034440615.1). Classification (NCBI taxonomy): domain Eukaryota; kingdom Metazoa; phylum Arthropoda; class Thecostraca; family Neolepadidae; genus Ashinkailepas; species Ashinkailepas kermadecensis. Next base: position 53,124 of record JAOTOM010004599.1, read on the forward strand.
AACTCCTCTCCATCTGCTCCTTAGCCAATCCAGACATCGAAGCCCCTGCCAACGGAACCCTTGTCATCAAAACCCAAACCCGAGCCCAGACCAAAGCCCTCCTTCGTACACTCGGTTTCGGTAGGATGTTCCAGGATACCCTTAGCATGGCTGGCTCACTAGGAACGTAGGCTGTGACACTGCACACCAAAAATTACTGGTAGGCTGCGCCGTTTCACAGTTATGCGTTGCGTGACAGTCTGCCAGCTTCGCCACCGACCAGTGTCCGAGCCATAGGATTCGCGTGTGTGGTCGTCACGCGACCATTTGCCCTGCAGCCATGCAGTGGTAAACACGGGTCTTCCCTGTTCCCGCCTTGCATTCCTCTGTCGGCGAAACAACATTGGTAGTTAAACGAGCAGGTTACTGGACTTCTGTTGATAAGCAACAATTGATAGCTGCGGATTTTTTTACTCCAGCAACACAGAATGAGCAGGAAAGGTTGGAAAAAGCTCAGATGCAAAGATGTAACGAAAGGAGATGGGAGGTTTATGATGTCAATGAAGTATTCTCTGGCCCCAAAATAATAACAGAATGTCCAACATTTATACGTTTTAGAAATGTAGTTCGAACTCTTGCTGGGGTGGCTTTATGAACCAGGATCCAATTGCTAAGAAGAGCTGGTTTCGTGAACCCTGGCCATGATTCCATGAATTACAGTTTTACAGCCTAAATTTGGCAAAGCGCTTCAAGTGCCGTCAATACACCGACACGGCGACCCCGGCAGCTCGCTCTCGACCTCATCGTGCCAATTGCCAACTGACCCTCCCAGCCGGGGACTAAAAGCGAGCAAGCGAAGCGGCTCGAACCCAGCATTGCCAGGACAGCGGAGACGGATGCACGCAGCGCTCTAGCCAACTAAGCTACCGAGGCGGCAATTCGCAGGGAGGCACTTGCTTGCTTAATTCAGATTCATTGACAAGACAATTAGTTACTTGGTTAAATTGCATCTACTTCATTGAGAATCACATGTTTTAGGGTGCAAGGAATGTGTTGCATGATATCATATTATTTATTGCATATGTTGTGCACTGTACTGCTAGCGACATATTCAGAATTACGTGGGGATAAAGTATTTCTTCACGCAGACACCATCCAACTATTTTGCCATACAAAGATTTTATTTTATATGAAGCAATATTTCTGGCACTCTTCTCGAACTCTTGCTGGGATGGCTTTATGGACCAGGATCCAATTGCTAAGCAGAGCTTGTTGTTTGAATCCTGACCTCACAACCCGATCCAAGAATTGCAGTTCTACAGTAGAAATTTGGCAAAATGCTTCACGTGCTGGCAATACACCGACACGGTCACCCCGGTAGCCCGTTATCGACCTCATCGTCCCAGTTGACAACTGGCCCTCCCAGCCGGGGGCTAAAAAGCAGCGCATGAAGCGACTCGAACCTTATGATAAACTAATTAGATTATGTAAACTAATTATATTATAGCATTATGGCAAATTAATTAGATGGTATCCGTTTGAGGAAATATTTTATTTGCGCATAGATAATCTGAATATCTCGCTTGCAATATAGCGTACAATATATACAATAAATAATTCATATCATACAACATATGCCGCATGCTGAACAACGCGTGAATATCAATGAAACTGATGTAATGTAAGCAAGTAGTTAATCGATTCATCAATGAATCTGAATTAAGCAATCAAGTGCCGCCTTGGGACCCGCCGCCCCGGTAGCTCAGTTGGCTTGGGCACTGGCTTGCGCTGGTCTCTCCTGTCCTAGAAAGGCTGGGTTCGAGCCGCTTCACGCGCTTGCTTTTAGCCACTGGCTAGGAGGGTCAATTGGCAACTGGCACGATAATGTGGAAAACGCGAGCTTCCGGGGTGGTCGTGTGAATGCATTAGCGGCACGTGAAGCGTTTTTCCAAATATCTACTGTAGAACTGCAATCAATGGATCGGGTGATGCGGCTAGGGCTCAAGCAAGGTCTGTTTATCAATTGGATCCTGGTTTATAAAGCCACCCCAGCAATACTTCGAACGAAAGTTCTAAAAAGTGTAAAAGTTAGAAATTATGTTATTATTGTAGGGTAGGAGAATCCTCTGTTGACATCATAAAATTCCCCTCTCCTTTCACTACATCCTTTCCAACCGAGCTCCTTCCAACACTTCCAGCCCATTCTGTGTTGCCGAAGTCCGAAATCCACAGCGATCAAACGCTGCTTGTCTACAGAGGTCGAGCGGTGGACCGCTCACTGAACTGCCAATGTTGTTTGGCCGACTGAGGAATGCAAGGCGGGAACAGCGTAAACCCGTGTTTCTCACTGTATGGCTGCAGGGCAAATGGTCGCGTGACGACCACACACGCGAATCCTATGGCTCGGACACTGGTCGGTGGCGAAGCTGGCAGACTGTCACGCAACGCATAACTGTGAAACGGCGCAGCCTACCAGTAATTTTTGGTGTGCAGCGTCACAGCCTACGTTCCTAGTGAGCCAGCCATGCTAAGGGTACCCTGGCACATCCCACCGAAACCGAGTGTACCAACCAACCCACGTGTCCGCCGGAGCTACACTCCTGGCTCCGGCATGCACCAAAAGGTGCTGACAAACATTAATGCTTTTTCTCCCAATGTCTATACTTTTACAATGGAATTGCCATAGTTTATTATCCAAATGGGCCGAAATGAAAGTTTTTTTTCCAGTCTTCTCACACCTATTCTCATAGCACTCCAAAAAACATGGTTTTTACCCAATGATACATAACACTTCAATTTTTTTTCAATTATTCCCTGTATCGCCACGACGAGATCCGTCGATCACATCGAAGTGGTCGTACAGCACTTTATATAAACAATGATTTCACACATACACAAATTACACTTAGTACACAATTACAAGCCGTAGCTTGTACATTAAGTTTACATGGTATAAATATAGATGTGTGTTCCATTTATATTCCACCACACACCGACAACACAAATATTTTGACACATTTAGAAAACCTTATAGCACATTTCAAGAACCCTTTCATATTACTCGGATACTTTAATGCACATAGTCCAGCCTGGGATCAAGCACGTACACAAGGAGACACTCGCGGCCACATCATTGAACACATTTTAGACCGGCATAATTTAGTAATACTTAACACCGGCTAACCAACCTTTTTTCACCTTGGACATAATACAGCAACAGCCATTGATTTATCTATTTGTTCCCCCACCCTGGCAAACGACTTTGAATGGACCATAGAAACCGACATCCACGACAGCGATCACTACCCAATCAAATTAACACCCACTTTTTCAACGGCGACTGACACCACACCCAGTTTTATTCCCCGCTGGAAAATTTCCAAAGCCGATTGGACAACATTTCAGGAACTTTCTTATATGCAATACAACCCCAACATTTCTCCCGTCGAAAACATCGATTAAATTACAAATACAATTTTCGAGGCAGCTTCCACGATTATTCCACTTCACAAACCATTCACAAAAAGGAAACTAGTACCTTGGTGGTGTCAAGAAATTTAAAAAGTCATTGCGATAAGAAAAAGAACATTTATAAAATATTTACGACATCCCGATCAAGAAAATGTATACATCCGTAACCGCGAACGCGCGAAGACCCGCCGCATCATTCGCGATGCCAAGCGCCGTTCATGGGCCATATATTTACCGCAGCTGACTTTTCAAACACCTTTGAGTAAGATATGGCAATTAATCCGACGTTTATCCGGACGCTCCCCATTTCAATCTCTACCGGCCCTCAAAATCCACAATCTTACCATTACAGACCCACAAACCATAGTAAATACCATAGCTGATACCATAGCCCATAGTATCTCCGATGTGAACTGCCGACCTAATTTCCTACCAAATGCGCAACACACTTTTCACACCAATCTCGAACTCTTCCAATCGGGCAATTCCGAGGACTACAATGCTTCTTTTCAACTTTTCGAACTACAGAATTCCATTTCCTCCACCGGTAACACTTCAGTAGGGCCTGACAAATTACATTATTCCTTCTTTCGACATTTATCTGACAACACCAAACAATGCATCTTAGACACATTTAATTCATTATGGTCAAATCACATCTTTCCTGAAACATGGAAAAAAGCAATCATCATTCCCATTCCAAAACCCGGCAAAGATCACAGTAACCCCAATAATTTTCGGCCAATTGCCCTTACCAGTTGCTTGGGGAAACTTCTTGAAATAATGATTAGCAAAAGACTGACCTGGCACCTGGACACAAATTCTCTTTTATCTCCATTCCAATGTGGTTTTTGTCATTGACGCAGCCCAGTCGATCCTCTCATCAGATTAGAAACAGACGTCCGCCTTGGTTACAAAAAGCACGAACACACAGTGGCAGTATTTTTAGACGTTAACGAAGCTTATGATGTGGTCTACAAACCCGCATTACTTTTCAAAATTCATCAACTCGGTTTCAAAGGACACTTAGCTCATTATTTAATAGGTTTTCTATCTGGTAGCCGTTATTTTCACCTCAGATGTCGATCATCAATCTCCACTCAGCATATTATGCACAACGGACTGCCACAGGGAAGCTGCATATCACCAATTTTATTCAACATCATCATTAATGACCTTTTCGCTGACATGCCTGCAAATGTATCATTTTCTCTTTTCGCGGACGATAGTGCAATTTGGTGCTCCGACAAAAATTACGATAATTGTTTGATTCGGCTTCAAAACGCCCTTGGCAGAGTACATCAATGGTCCATCAAATACGGTTTCAATTTTTCGGCCCCCAAATCTGCAACCATGATTTTTTAGCAAATGCACTCCCTGCCCAAACCCAGATACACAACTTCACCTTGGACAAAATGACATACCTTTTGTACATTCATTTAAATTTCTTGGTGTAATCTTTGATCGTAGGCTTTCCATGCATCAACACATGAAACACATCCAGAACAAATCTTTTCGCCGACTAAATTTATTTCGCTGCATTACTTCCACCCCATTAGGAGCCGATCGTCACACTCTTTTACAACTATATAACTTCTTAGTGCTCCCCATCATTGAATATGTCTCAGTAGTTTATGTTGATGTCAGCCCGTCCTCCTTACAAATTTTAGACACCATTCAAAATAAATTTGTTCGTATCGCACTCGGTGCAATGACCACTTCAACCATCATTTCTTTAGAAGCAGAATCGGGAATTCCTCCATTAGCTCTCCGCCGAATGCAACAAACACTTAGGTACGCCTCCAAATTTATATTTCATGCAAACCACCCGACACATACGTCATTGCAAATTCTCCCAAATTTACATCATCATTATTTAGGTCCAGCGGAAAAACGAACTGGTTTCACTATAGCTCCTCGGGTAAAAACATTCTCTGAACAACTTCATTTCACTATTCCACCCATTACTTCTCTTACTCCACCGACTACACCACCGTGGCAGATAGCCAAACGACACATTTTATATCTCATCACCACTCCAAAATCACAGCTTTGTCAGGAATATATCAAACACAAATTTCACCAAATTCGGTCTCGTTATTACCATGTTCCTTTTGTTTTACAGACGGTTCGAAAGATGCTAACCTTACAGGAAATGCCGTAGTTTCTGAAACATACAAAAACAACATCGATTACCAGACGGAACATCAATTTTCATCGCTGAATTACATGCCAACCTCATTGCCCTCCGTTATATTCGCAACCGTTTTCTCTGTCACCCCATGCGCAGCGTCATCATTTGTTCGGACTCCAAATCTGTTTTACAATCCCTTTCGTCACTTTCTTTTTCACATCATTGCCATATTTATATTTATGAATCACTAGAAACACTTCATCTGATGGGCGTGAAGGTCCGTTTCCTGTGGGTGCCCAGTCACTGCGGCATCCCAGGAAACGAGTAAGCAGATCATCTAGCAAAACAATCATTACAATTACCACACATCACGGAAATCCCACCACATTTTGACGCCATTAAATAAACAATACGACAGAACATTCGGAATTTTTGGAACCAAACCTGGACACAAAGCACGAACCATACCCAATTACGGAACATTAAACCAGTCATCGATATTCGGACGCCATCATTTCTAATCAACCGCCATGAAGAAAAAGTCCTATCGCGTACCTCACACACCTCAACCACCTCACGTACCTCACACATCGATTTATTTATTCTGCTTCACCTCGGCCTTCATGCCCATCATGTAACACTCATATTACAGTCCCACATATATTACTATACTGTCCGCAATACCATGGCCCTAGAAAACAACTTATCGATTACTGCCACACACACAACATTCCATTCTCTTTGCCCTCATTGTTGGGGGACGACCACCCATCTCTTATCAAGCTACTTTTCATTTTTATACGAGAAACCAAATTGTTCCAGGAATAATAGGCCGACTTTTGCGATTTAATACCTTCTTCATTTTATTTCAACGGTGCGAAATTGCCTGAGGAGGCAGAAGCGCCTAATCCAACAAAGCGAAACGAAATGTGAGGTAAAATGAGGTCATGTCCTGTGTGTGGAGTGTCATGCACTATTATTGTGTAGAATAACATCTACAGTAAGATATTGCACCTTAAATAATTATATCTAGCATTGTTGGCTGATAAATTACTATTTTCATTCCTATATGACTGATATAATCCATCGAAGTGGTAGTTTCCCAGTATGGCCATGGTTTATTGACCTACGATAACCCAGCTACCTTGAACAGATCATGTGTAACTGCAGCGCAAATGAACTTAGCACTATCACCGATCATCCCTGGATGACATAAATTTTACAGGATGAGAATCCCGTGATCGTCCAGGCAGATATTTCTGTGATATCATTTGACCTAATCTAGACTCGCCGGGGCATCCGAATTTTAACACGACATATCTGAGTAACCAGTCTTAGGGTATGCCACGTTTCACATCTCTGGCGTTAGTGGTTCCATTGTACTAGTGGAAAACCAAAAGGAGGAAATTACCCCTGTCATTCACGGGTTAACACGTGCGCTGGAATGTGTGTGGTGGGGGGGGGGGGGGGGCTACTTTCTCGGGTTCTTTACAAATATTTCCAAAACCAAGGAAATTATTGAGGTGATTCTTCGTTGTCCTTCAGGCATGGACCCAGCTGGACGTCTAAAAAATAAACATTGGTCAGATATTTTGCAAGTTTTTGACGTATAAATTCAAACGCACCGAGCGAAATGGTGTGTGAAAACTGACGGTGAGGCATGTTAAGCATATCCAAGCAACGCCTATAAAACTAACGCCTCAACTACATCGAATATATTGGTGATGTCTAGCTGTACTATATTCCCCACCAAACGTGCCCATTAGTTATGCCAATGACGCCAAAACGTACGGAAAACGGTAGTGTATGATAATTAGCCTCATATTACCCCAACGAATTTGACGTAGGATCACGAAATTCCAACACAAAAGTGTTTCATACAGCGTTCAGTCACCCTGCAGAATTACTGCCCCTAGCTTTCATATCTAAGATCATATTCTCAGTGGTTTTCTCTTTTTATCTCATACCTATCCTTATTGAACATTTTGCGAACATCTCTTAGACTGATGCTGGATTTAGCTTGCGCATTGCCTGTCTGCAGCACTTCTCAAAAATCAAGTGGCTCTGGAGGTTCATCATATTGGCGCTTCCGCTTGCCAGATGAATGCTGTACTTTATTGCTCTTTCACATAGCTACTGATCAGCTGAGGCGGAACGGAAAATTCCAACCCTCACAAAATGAATCACAGTTTGTGACATTGCAAATGCCAAAGATTTATAGCTGCGTGTCACGTGTCCGCGAACTTTTTTACTTCGGGCGACCCATGGTGAATGCATTCCCACTGAGTAAATACAAAAGCGTACCGTATTATCAGCAGTTGTATATTGGAAGGTCATTGAGCGGTCCACAGAACCCACATCTGTATCTTCGCATTATGAGCAAAAATTCAGACGTCCCAACGGTGTTCATTTGTATTACTTGTCCGTTCATCCCTGCAACTTCTGGATGGTCACAATCCGTAATTTGTAGTATGCAGACATATTTACCTTTCGCCCCCTCCATATTATGTTTTGCTTTCACTTCCACTCATTCACTCATTTACTGGATACTACATCCAATTGGTATTCTACTTTTGTGTAGAAGACAACATTTTTAAGATCGCAATTGCGATGAATGAAACGTTGTTTCGTACATCACAGACCAAACCCCTCATGCCGGAGTTGAGAGCCGCTCGTGTAATCAGCGACGACCTCTGGGAACCAATACCAATACCAGCTGTTGGGAGCCAGCCAATACCAGCTGTTTGAAGCCAGCTAACTTCTATATAGCGACGACATCTGGGAACCAATACCAGCTGTTGGAAGCCAGCTGACTTCCAATACCAGCTGTTGGAAGCCAGCTAACTTCTGGGAACCAATACCAGCTGTTGGAAGCCAGCTAACTTCCATGTATTGCGAGCGCCTGACGAACGCAGTTCCCAGACGAATGCAAAAGGTGGTCGACAACGATGGTAGATGGTCACGATATTGGGCCGCAGGAGCAGCCATTCGTTGTTCCAGTGTTGGAAGTATTGCTCTGTGTGCTGTGGGTGTGTCTTCGTCGTTGTCAACGAAACAGGTCTGCATAGGCGTAATGCTCCCTCATGGTGTCTAATATAGTTTTCGAGATACAAGACCGTTTGAAGTCGCTCAGTATATGGTACCATTGCTTTTACTGTACCTGAAACCTGAAAAAAACGCAAAAATTACTCGAAGGTCTGAAAAGAGCGCATGAAAGGCTCGAGGTTATAGCGTGTCATCTATTAAGCTTTGCTGTTATTTTGGAAACTGCAAAAAAAATTGTCAGGTAAATCCGGACTGTTTTGAAAAATGGTGGCACAGCTTTCGAAAATCTGCCTTCGTCACCGCCTCGGCCACACCAACTTTGAATACGATTATCCACCCATGTATGTAACTACCTAATTACTTCGCGGAGGATCAAGATCTTTCCATAATTGGTTGAACCAGAACTGCACCGAATCAAGAATGAACGGAATTTGATGTGAACTCGTCTTCTGGCTGGTAGCAGCATTAGGCTTGATGTTGTCTGGCTGATTGCAATGCCATGCTGCCTGTGGTCTGACTAGCAGTAGTGCCGGTCTGCCTGTGGTGTGACTGGTAGCGGTGCCGGACTGCCTGTGGTCTGACTGGCACCAATGTTATGCTGCCTGTGGTCTGACTAGCAGTAGTGCCGGATTGCCTGTGGTCTGACTGGTAGCGGTGCTGGATTGCCTGTGGTCTGATTGGCACTAATGTCATGCTGCCTGTGGTCTGGCTGGTAGCAGTTTCTAACTGCCTGTGGTCTGTGTAGTAGCAGTGTCGAACTACTTATGGTCTGTCTAGTAAGAGTTTCTGTCTGTCTGTAGTCTGGCTGGTAGCAGAGTGCTGGACTGACTGCGGTCTGACTGGTAGCACTGTTGGGCTGCTGTGGTCTGACTGGTAGCACTGCAGGACTGACTGCGGTCTGACTGGTAGCACTGTTGGGCTGCCTGCGGTCTGACTGGTAGCACTGTTGGGCTGCCTGCGGTCTGACTGGTAGCACTGCAGGGCTGACTGCGGTCTGACTGGCAGCACTGTTGGGCTGCCTGCGGTCTGACTGGTAGCACTGTTGGGCTGCCTGCGGTCTGACTGGTAGCACTGTTGGGCTGCCTGTGGTCTGACTGGTAGCACTGTTTGGCTGCCTGCGGTCTGGTTGATAGCCGGCCAGACTCGGCGCTAGTTCTGCGGCCAAATTAAGCGCCATGCCGCCAACCGGTGCTGATCAGAACCACATGGCGTCGCGAGACTCACCGGCTCGCCAACTACGACATACTCACGGCGGTCAGTACGTGAAGTCGACTCTGTCGGCTCACAGTGCATAGTCATGATTTGGTGCTCAGGTGTGGAGTACACTAGACGTTGGAAATTTACGATCCATGGAAGCTGACGTGCTCGCAAAATTGTCGCCAGCTTGTTTTTATGTCGGGTATATAGTGAAACTTACGAACTTTGTATGTATTTCTTGTAAGTTAACTGTCAGCCAAAGATAGTGATTTTATGTGAATAAACCTGTTGGGAACTGCATGATTCACGGAACTGTTGACTAGAGGAGGAGAGCACAGCCAGTCACATGGAACAGCTGACTGGAGGAGGAGAGCGTAGCCAGGTACATGGAACAGCTGACTGGAGGAGGAGAGCGCAGCCAGATACATGGAACAGCTGACTGGAGGAGGAGAGCGTAGCCAGGTACATGGAACAGCTGACGGGAGGAGGAGAGCGTAGCCAGTTACATGGAACAGCTGACTGGAGGAGGAGAGCGTAGCCAGGTACATGGAACAGCTGACGGGAGGAGGAGAGCGTAGCCAGGTACATGGAACAGCTGACTGGAGGAGGAGAGCGTAGCCAGGTACATGGAACAGCTAACTGGAGGAGGAGAGCGTAGCCAGGTACATGGAACAGCTGACGGGAGGAGGAGAGCGTAGCCAGGTACATGGAACAGCTGACGGGAGGAGGAGAGCGTAGCCAGGTACATGGAACAGCTAACTGGAGGAGGAGAGCGTAGCCAGGTACATGGAACAGCTGACGGGAGGAGGAGAGCGTAGCCAGGTACATGGAACAGCTGACGGGAGGAGGAGAGCGTAGCCAGGTACATGGAACAGCTAACTGGAGGAGGAGAGCGTAGCCAGGTACATGGAACAGCTGACGGGAGGAGGAGAGCGTAGCCAGGTACATGGAACAGCTGACTGGAGGAGGAGAGCGTAGCCAGGTACATGGAACAGCTGACTGGAGGAGGAGAGCGTAGCCAGGTACATGGAACAGCTGACTGGAGGAGGAGAGCGTAGCCAGGTACATGGAACAGCTGACGGGAGAGACCTGAACCAGGAAATAGTTGTCTGAAAGGCCAGGACAACTGATCAGTTAGTTGTGGTGGGGGACAGTATCATGGAACAGAGCCGGGACCATGGAACAGCCTGCTACGGCAGATTAGGTTATTTTGGGGGACCAAGCCAAGGTAGGGGGATATTAATTGATCTAACCCAGTCTTACTCCGTAGACGTCGTTGTCATGCAATGAATATGATAATTATAATAACTAGAACAAGCTAGTAGGTGGAACTAGAGAGAGAGAGACAGAGAGAGAGAGAGAGAGAGAGAGAGAGAGAGAGAGAGAGAGAGAGAGAGAGAGAGAGAGAGAGAGAGAGAGAGAGAGAGAGAGAGAGAGAGAGAGAGAGAGAGAGAGAGAGAGAGAGAGAGAGAGAGAGAGAGAGAGAGAGAGAGAGAGAGAGAGAGAGACAGAGAGAGAGAGAGAGAGAGAGAGAGAGAGAGAGAGAGAGAGAGATAGATAGAGAGAGAGAGAAGATAAAAGTGTCCCCGAAATTCTGAAATCCAATATAAAAATGACTCACAGTAAGATGAATGCTGCTGCTTGCCATAACCCCAGACAGCGGTAGGTGCCCGTTGCAGCTATCACTGCTTAATCGACAGCACAATTGGCGATATATTACACATACAAGCAAGTACCTTGTCAATTGCTCACCTGCTGTTCAGATAAAGCAGAGTGAGGGATGCCGACTAGCTTCTGAATCAGAGCTATCACTCCCGTGGGTTGCGATGCATGTACACATTTACATCGGAACGAAACCGGCGAAAGTGAAGGGCAAAATTATTCACAATCTTTATATGGGCTCGGCAATGGAATAGGGTTGTGATATGGCGCCTCACCAATATTTGGTAAGTCAAAGGATGTACTGTCTGTGTCGGCGAAGAAACTAGCTCGTTTCCATTCGTGAAGGGTCCCTTTGAAGGCCTTTCCATAAAACGTCATAATATAGAGAAAATAGCCCCATGGTGTAATTTCCCAAAGTTGGGAACTGATTCACTGTACCTATTCGTATGACCGCCGAACCGTTCTCGTAAATGAAGGCGGCCTGCAGTCACCCGAAGTTAAATCTAATCTGCGGCCGGTGCCATAAATAGCGACGCACAGCCGGTATGCTCGTGCTGCCGGCTCCAGGCCACATGCTGGTGCAGTGCAAGCACGCAAGCCGGCGAGAATTTCCCCACAGGCCACGCTGCATATTCCAGGACGTCTGAGCAAGCCGCTCCTTGGGGTAGTAACGTTTCCATTTGGAACTGACGCTGTGAGAATCCATCGAGACGTGCGCGCCCGACGGAGCCTCTCCACCGAGACGTGAGAACCAGCGTCCCTATCGAGACATGTGCACCGACGGAGCCTCTCCACCGAGACGTGAGAACCAGCGTCTCTATCAAGATATGTACACCAACGGAGCCTCTCCACCGAGACGTGAGAACCAGCGTCTCCGTCGAGACATGTGCACCGACGGAGCCTCTCCACCGAGACGTGAGAACCAGCGTCTCTATCAAGATATGTACACCAACGGAGCCTCTCCACCGAGACGTGAGAACCAGCGTCTCCGTCGAGACATGTGCACCGACGGAGCCTCTCCACCGAGACGTGAGAACCAGCGTCTCCGTCGAGACATGTGCATCGACAGAGCCTCTCCACCGAGAGGTGAGAACCAGCGTCTCCGTCGAGACATGTGCACCGACGGAGCGTTTCCACTGAGACGTGCTACGGAAGGAGCGTCTCCATGGAGAGGCTCTTTCCATCCAAGTCGGTCCCCATTCGAACGTGCTTGTTGATGCAAAGCACACTCCGAAAACAATTTCGGAGCGGTTTAACGTGCAAGACAACGGATGAAGAATTATTTTGGAGTACGTGCTGCACGATGCTAGGATAACTCAACAAAGCCTGTAATTTTAGTGGTGTATAGTCATGCTGCGTGACAAAGAATCGCTGTTCTCCGGTTATATTCCATGAAAAACACAGCTAGAGATATTATCACTTTGTTGATCGAAAATTTCGGGAGGCTCCATGACAATCCATCCAGGCCATCCCTAAAATACAAATAATTAATGTTTTATGAAAAGGTAAAGACTAAGTTTAAAAAAAGAAACACAAAGTTATGTTACAAGAATGAGAAATGTGCTTGCTGGGTATCAAACAAACTACACATGAAAGGAATAACAGCGCAAGTATTCGGAATCTCCTGAAGGAATGAATCGATTATTTAATGGTGCGTACTCGTATGTATGACAATTCAAACCAATTCCCAGCGATCTCTAATATGTGATAATATCATTGTATCCATACTATCAAGACCTAGATAGACTGCAGCTACAGGAAACCATCGTTGAATTCCTCATGGACACTGCTTTGTCATTAATGCCTTGAATATATCGGTTCAAGTTCTTCTTGATCAAGGAAAAACAGAGCGGTGAGCAGTGGTGCTCCAAGGGGTCTATCGTGAATATATCGCGAATCGCGTATGATGGGGTTAGCGTGAAATGAACATGCATCTCTCGAAGCGCTTAATATGAGCCAGGGTGAAGCCCTAGCAAGGATTCTAGGCCTAGGACGTGTTCTTTTTAACACGTGCACTGGAGAGGGGGGGGGGCGAATCCGCCCGCACCTCCGGTTTTTCGTAAATATCTCCCGACTTTACTGTTGGTCATACCCGCTTTTGTGCACCTGCCTACACATGTCCGTCCTTTCGCCTAAAGCAAGAAAATCTGCCAAACATTTATCGAGTTAGAGGCCGTCAAAGTCAAAATATTGCGCAGTGCCAAACCACAGAAATTGGCGCTAATGCGCTTCCAGTATATCAGCAAAAGGGAAGTGTTCTTGACGATACAAGCGACTTCTTTGATGTATATTGCTATGTTGTGTATTTTCAAGGTCATGTTAGGTCACCGAGGTCAAGTAAGATCAAGTTTATGACAGGTCAATGGAACCAAACTTGGTCAACTGGAAGGTTGTCATAAACGCAAATGATTAACATTTACTTACTCGTTCGCTGGCGTTTTTGCTTTGCAGTTGCGACCTACTGTTTGGCTTGCGACGGTCTCGACCCCCGTTTGTTTCAGCCGTTCCGTTTTCATCGATGTACGGCTGAAAGACGCCAAATCACACGCCAAATCATCAAACGGTGCTGTATTTGGTGCAATGTTCCGCCTGCGGGCTTTACAAGCGAGCAATCCGCACACACGCATCGATGGCGGACCGCCGAGGTCCACGGATGTAGCGGGAGAAAGCTCCGCTGGACCAGCGGCCTGCTGTGCGGATAGTGTTGTCGGTGATCCCGGCCGCGGCCGCGGAAGTAGCGTACCCGATCCACAGGCTATGCGATGTGTAAACTGTGCCAGGCGGGGCCTGCAGGTGGCGGGCAAGGAGACTGTTGAGCCACGCAGGGGGACAGGCGCGGCCATCGCCGCGTGTGAAGGCCGCTAACGTGTCCGGGTCCGAGGCCCGGGTCCGGAGATACTTCCGGAACGCTGTCACGGGGCACAAGGGGCCGCCGATCTCCGGCAACGTGACGGATGCACCCCTGAAGGTTTGATCCGTTTTCGCGGCAGGGATGGTCAGCACTAGGCACCGAGGCCCCAGCTGCAGGTGTCGGCGCTGACAGGACCGACGGAGGTCGAGCGCAGATGCGCGAGGGCTAAGATATTCGGACGTACGGAACGCGCCGAAAAAGCCAACCGTGATGGCGCTCCACGCTGCGGCGCGGTCCACCTTGTGGTCACCGGAGCGGCTCAAGGCCGACTTGAGGAGCCGCAAGTCTGCCAGGGTTAGCGGAGCCCGGGGCGGACGACGGGGCCGGGGGAGTCGGGCTGTGGCGCGGAGGGCGAGGACCAGTCGTGGCGTTCGCCCGATCCAGGGGGAGCCCCTGGTGATGTGACTGTGGCGTATGGCGGCCAGGTGCGAAGAGACAGAGATGGCGGTCAGCCGTTGGAACTTGTGGCGGTCAGAGATGGCGGTCAGCCGCTCGGTGGCCGGGAAAGGGTGAACTTGTGCGAGAAGCAGAATTTGCGATACCTCATGACCATGGTGCGGTAGGAGCGCCGTGTTGCCGGCGAAATCCCGGCACGGAGCAGAGACGCGAGGTGGCGGTCTATAGTCGGTAACCCGAAGCTACCGTGCACTCCTCCGACGGGTCCGCCAGGAACTGCAGCAGGTCGCTGGGCGCGTTGGCGTCCGGACGGGTCCGCCGGAACTCCGGTATCTGTAAGCGTGACAGGGCGTCCGCCGCGTAATTATCGCGGCCGGGCAGATGGACCACGCGGACGTGGAAGTGGTTGGCTGCTACAACAAAGAGCGACTGGCGGAGGAGAGACATGAGCCATGGGTCCCGGGACCACCCACGCTCCGATGCGCTGACCACGCCGGAGTTATCGCAGTGAAACGTGACCCGGCGCCCGGCCCACGACGGGCCCCAGATGAGGCATGCTGCCAGAATCGGGACCATTTCAAGCCAGGACATGCCCGGTGCGAGAAGAGTTACGCGGGGCGGCCAACGCGCGTAGAACCACCCCGTGCCGCACGTGCCACGGAAACCCGCTCTCGATGCGTCCGTGGCGAGGTTTAGGTCTGACGGGGGCGTCCAGTGTGGGTGCAGCAGCGGGGCATGGCCGTTCCATCGGGGCAGGACCGCCAGCCACCAGTCCAGGTCAAGTTTCACGGTTTGTGTGAGGGTGACCCAGTGGTGCAAACTGTGTGCGGAGTGGGCTGCGTCGAGCATGCGCCGGAAGAAGCTTCGACCGGCCGGGATGCATTTGGTAGCGTGTACGAGTTTTCCGACCAGGCTCAGCATGTCGCGCTTACGCACGGTTCGAGCCCGGCGGACGGCGCGGAGGTGCTCTAGCAGGGCTTGGAGCTTATTCGGCGGGAGGGAGATGGTGAGTGTGTTCGTGTTGAGGATGCAGCCGAGGAGCGAGAGTTATCTGCCGGGCGGGTGACATTTCTCCTCGGACACCGGTATACCGCAAGCATGGCAGATCTCCAACATGGTGGTGAAAGCCCGACGGCAGGCGGGTGAAGACGACGCAGAAAAGAAAAAGAAATCGTCGAGATACTGATAGGTGTGGGAGGCACTTGCGTGGTGACGGACCGCTGCTGCCACGACCTTAGCGAAGTCATCGAACAGTGCGCAGGCAGATCGTAGACCGAATGGGAGCCGCACGTCAAAGTAGAAATAATCCTGACAGCAGAAGCCGAGCAGCCACCACTGAGAAGGCCGGACGGGAAGCAAGCGGAAGGCATGCTTGAGGTCGACCTTGGCCATGAGCACCGCGCGGGGACCGACCCCGAACAGGGCCGCAATGACATCGTTCATCGTCGTGTACTGCAGCGTGAACGATTCCTTGTCGATGTTGTCGTTCACACTGCTACCGACCGGCTGCGACAGGTCTAAAATGATGCGGAGATCCCCGTCGGGCTTGGGGCGGGCCCCAAGGGGATTAACGCGGAAGGGAAAGAACGGTGGCAGAGTGAAGGGGCCCGCAGTGTGGCCCCGGGCGAGTTCGGCAGCAAGGGCACGAGACAGAGCCTCGGGGTCGTGAAGCGCCGACTGGTTGTTGGGGCGTGCGGAGCTGACGAGAGGGCCCGTGTACCCTATGTCCGCGCCCACGCGGAGGCGCGAGCCGACCGACTCCAACGCTACCGGGCTGACGGCGGGAGCTGCGATTGCCGCGAGGGCTGCTGGATCAACCGGCGAACTTAAGTAAGCGACAGAGAGCTCGGCGAGCGACGCTGAGACGGGGACTCGCGGTAACGTGGCTGGCATAGATAAGCTAGTCGTGCCGGGGAAGCTCACCAGCTGGGGTACGAGCGGTGGTCTCCGTAAGCGTGTGGCGGGAAAGGCCGAGGAGGCTGACCGTGGTGGTGGGCGGCGGGGTGCCCCTCGCCGCACCGGGAGCACGCGTGTCTGCGCCGGCAAGACTCTGGCTTGGTGCACCGGCCCAAGTTGTCTCGAATACAAATCTCGGTCTCCGGCCCCCAGCGGGGGGCCGCTAAGAAGTTTGGGTACGGCGCGTTATTAGCGTGGAGAGCGAGCCAGCCCGGCCGAGGGGAGATGGGTGGCTACCAGGGGCTGTACGGCCGCCAAGGGCTGAGAGGCGCGCACGGCGTCGGTCAGGGAGACGGCATCGTGGCAATCGTACGGGTACTGCGCCATGTGGGTGCGTGCGCGGATATCGATGTCCTTGAGCTGGGCGGTGCCGAGCCCGTCCGCCCTAGCCTGCAGCCAGTGCAGGTACGTAAGCCACTGCACGGCGAGGGAGGGGAAAAATATGCACGATAGGTGGCGATCGCCGTCACGCCGCGCACGTAGTTGGCCACGCAGGTGGGCGGGGCCCGGGCGCGGTCGGTCTTGTTGGCCCGGTAGAGGTGCAGCTGGGGGTACAGGACGTCGTCCACGTCGACGACGTGGTCGCGCCTTTTCAGCTCGTCCAGTGGGGTGCGTCCTACTGTGGGGAGCTTGAGGAACCTCGGCGGATCCGGGCGGCCGGAGGTGAGTGGGACCAGGCTGAGGTCATCGACCACGCTGGCTCCAGATGGGCCTGGGAGGGGCGATTGCCGCGCGTTGGAGGCGACGTCCGAGCAGTCCCGGGGTTCGTCGGAGACCGTGCTGGAGCCGCTACTACTTGTGGACGCATGTAGGGTGGATGACCCAGCGATGGAGCGCCGCCGTGTAGTGACGGACCGTCCACGTGGATGCGCGGTAGGAGCCACGGGCGGGGAGGGTGGGCCGGCGTCAGTTTGGCCAGCCCGAGACTGGGAGGCAGACTGGCGCCGTCGTGCCGCGGGCGGCGCGGTCGGTGACGCGCGGGGCCGTGCGGGGCGGATGATGGTGGCGACTTTGGCTAGGGACCCTGTCGGCAGGGAACATGTGTCAACTACTGACGGTCGGTGTGGCACGGCCGCGGCCATACGTGATCTGGTCAGTGGGACCGTAGGAATGGCGTCCGCGGACGTTCAGGCCCCAGAGGCATGAACCCGGCCGTGATCCGGTGGTCTAGTCAGGGGGATGGTACGAGCGGCATCAGCGGATAGCCAGGCACAATTAACTAAACTGCCCAGTGGGACCTACCAGCGGCGTCTGCGGACGGCCGGGCCCCGGGGCACGATCTGGTCAGTGGAACCAAGGCAGCGGCGTCGGCGGAAAGCCAGGGCCGGGCACATGAACTCGTCAGTGGGACCTTACCAGTGACATTAGCGGAAAGCCAGGCCCATAGTACATGAACTGGGCAGCGGGACCTAAGCCGTGGTGTCAGCGGACAGCCAAGCCGGCGAAAGATGTGGGCGATGGAACCGGAGCCGTGGTGTCAGCGGACACCAGGCCGGTGCAAGACGCGGGCGGTGGAACATGAGCCGCGGTATCAGCGAACAGCCAGGCCCCGGGGCGTGAACTGGTCGGTAGGACCTTCGCGGGGACGGCTCCCAGCAGGGCAGACCAGAGCATATAGCAGTGGTGCCAGTGTGCTTGTCACGGAACTGTGACGACCATACATGGGCTGGGCCAGACCCATTGGTGGGTTAGGTACCCTGGTAGGTGCAGTCACCGGCGCGTAGGTTCGAGAGCGATGGGGGAGGGCGGCTGACGGGGCGCGGGCGTGTGGGGGGGGGCGCGCCGGGAGGCGAAGCTCATACCTTTCGACTTGGTGGTGCCGGTTGGCGTTCTCTTTGGGCCCATGGCAGGGCACTAGGTGCGAAGGCGGGAGCTAGGTGGTCACTGCACACGGGGAACAACTACCGTTCCTGCTTTGGCCGGGTGTCCCTGCCGGAAGGTGCTCGGCGACTGCGGTAAGGGACGTTGTCAGATATCAAAACGTAATTCAGCAGCTGACTGAGCGCCTGGCGCGCCTGGGCCGGCATCTACCGGCACAGAGTATAGATAGTAGTTCGATGCCGCTAATGGTGGCAGGAACATCCCGCCGCGTTGCTCGCCGCGCACAGGAGGGCGGGCTGAGTGGTCACCACATGGCGGCTCGTAACAATGCTAATAACCATTGCCCTCACGGGAATATACTATTGTCATGCGATTCACGCCATTTCGCATGTTGCTCTCTACACATCCTGAAAACTACTGTTTTTGTCATGATAAACCTAAACGTTTCCATTTTATATTTATGCATATCAGCCCTTTCTTCGTGAAGCCGATTGCGCTGGGCCGCCCGCCCGGCCAGACGGACGGGTGACCCGGTTCCGGTGGCTGAAGCGGGTGACTTGCCTTCATGAAGTGCTGATATATAAGCGACCTGAGGTCAAATGTCGCATCTATCATGTTTATTGTATCATTAGTCATATCCAAAACATCACTGAAGCCCATTTTGGAGCATCTAAGAACAATCGCAGCGATCCATAACAATGCCAAGCCAAGCCACGAAAAACAAGCAATATGTAACATACTTGACCTCATTTGACCTTGAAGATATCGACCTAATGTCGTGGAAATTGCAAACAATAGAGTGCACCACCGTACCCATCTACTCTGAATATTTCTGTAACTCTAGATTTAAAAAGAGCCAAAATCATAGGGGGCGAATCCGCCCCAATTCCAGTGCGCGCAATGTTCACTTCAGGGCGCGTGTGAAAGCGCAGGGTCATGCGGGCGACACGACACGATCCTACCAGACCTGATCCGACTTGATCTTATCTGATCCGACCTGAACCGACCCGACCCGATCGGAGTGTCCCGATTTTGGAACCTTGCACGGTACGTCATGCTCCCCCTTCCACGTCCTGCCTCTGCACTGAGAGATACACATGTCACGATTTTGGAACCTTACACAGTACGTCATGCTCCCCCTTCCACGTCCTGCCTCTGTACTGAGAGATACACATGCTCATTAAGGTTGATTTTTTTGCCAGTTCTGGGCACAATATTTATTCTGTGCTACTCACAATCAGTGTCAAAATGTATTTTGTGTGACGAGTGCCATTCCCGTGCATTTCATGTTGAAGCTCTAGGTACGCGGGCCGTCCCGGTTAGCCTGGTCGGTGAGGTATCGAAGTTGTAATCCACTGACTTGTGCTCGAACCTCAGGAGCGGGGGTATTCAGGTGATGCCTTCAGTGATGCAATTTGGTTAATATGTCGCATCTGAGGCTACTTTAGCTCGTCATCGTTCCTGACCTTCTACCATACCCTTCTGCCTCTCCACTAAAAAAAAAGTAAAAAGGTAGACCGTACACTTATTCTGCGGATTCATCGCAATGACCAGAATTGACCCGACCCCGTGTGACCCCGAATGACGTGTGACTGCGTGCTGACGTCATCTGGCTAGTTAGCGTGGTCTGTGTGAACGGGTGAGACATTGGGTTTGACCTGGTATCACTTTATGCTATAACTTTCACAGAAAACAACCACACGATCGGCTAAAAGAGATGCCAGACGGTTACTAAGTCGCGTCGTCATTTCCGCGCCTGTTCTAGTTTAGCTTGAGACCACATGACCAGGATACGATGTTGTGTACTTGGCTTCGCATATTCTAAATACTGCTATTGTAGGAAGCCATCAAGGGCGCTAGACGACGGAGGGCAAATGCTATGGTTCCTTGCTATCAGTCATGTTTTCATTACCCGTCGTGTTGTTGTAGTCCACGGTTTCAAACATGCATGCAGAGACCAAATAACCGCGGAATCTATGTATTCACCCAATTGCATCACTGAGAGCATTTCTAAAGCACGTCCATCCACGAAAACGAAGCCTCCAGAATGCGATCCCGGGTATGTTCATTTTGTCAGAAGTGTGAAGAGCTATATCTTCAACGGGACGTTCCTATTATTTCAGGAATTATATTTTCAGCAATTTTATGTGTCGCGTACAAAGCCTACACATTTCTGTTCTATTTTCCAGTTTGAGCTATCTTATAGGCTGTTTGCGATGCAATTTTGAAAAGTACTTGGTCCCTCTACGTACCCACATATACTAGTTCGTACTATCTAGAAAGCTACTATGTTCTGGCAGTAATTTGGTTGCATCTAAATTTGGTAGCAGAGTAAGTAATGCAACATTGGCGCAGATGGGACAATATAGAGCACGTTCATTTCGGGTACTCTTGCAGAATATCAACAGCTGCAATGATAATTAAGGGCGTTTTACTGAATCTGTTCAGCTTAGGTATTTTACCGAATTTTACAGCGTTTTACAGAATCTGTTTCCCTCGGTCTCCGATCCACCTGCGATGGTTTTACATAATCCTGATAGGCTTTGCATAAATAGCAGAGGCGCAGCCAAAGGGGCCTACCACTCTTAGGAACAAAAAGTACGCTAGATGAAACGATAAATTTTGATATTTTCACAACGCAAAACCTAAAGCTTTCGGTCCACTTCGCGCGCCGAAAGCTATCCCTTTTCATTACGTATTTTTTGGTCGCCCCTCTTAACACGCGCACTGGAGGGGGGGCGAAATCCGCCCACCCCTCCGGTTTTTCGCAAATAACTGCAAATTTTCCCGGTCGATATACGCGATTTTCGGTGTACCTGCTTAGAAATAAACGGCGCGTCGTTTAAAGCAAGAAAAATGGAAATCGGGCGAACATTTTTCAAATTAGGGGCCGCTAAAGTCAAAAAATGTTATAGCGCCAGACCACAAAAATCGGCGCTGATGCGCTTCCAGTATACTGACAAAAGGGAAGTGTTCTAGGCAACACTAGCGGCTTGTTTGATGCATATTGATATGCTGTATAGTTTCAAGGTCATGTTAGGTCACCAAGGTCAAGTCAGGTCAAGTTCATGACAGGTTAATGGAACCAAACTTGATCAACTGGAATGTTGCCATAAATGCACTACTGGTTGTCATTTGTACTGTTTGTCATTGCGTTTCCATACTTTATTCATGTATTTCACTCCCTTCTTCACGAAGCCGATTGCTCCGAGCTGCCCGACGGAGCAGTCGGGCGGGCGGCCGGTTCCGGTAACTGGAACAGGTAACTGACCTGATAAAGTGGTGCTATATAGGTGACCTGAGGTCAAATGTTGGGTCTACCATCTGCATTGCATCATTAGTAATGTCCGAAACATCATTGATGCCCATTTTTGAGCATTTAAACACAATCACAGCGATCCATAACGATGACAAGCCAAGCCACGCAAAACCGGAAAATTTTGCCAATCTGACCTCATTTGACCTTGAAGATATCGACCTAAGGTCACGAAAATTGCACACAATAGAGATCACTACCGTGCCCATCCACCCTGCGAATTTCGTTCCTCCAGCTTTACTAGGAGCCGAGATCTTAGGGGGGGCGGAATCCGCCCCCCCCCCTCCAGTGCGCGTAATTCTCAGAGGCCCTCCAGGGCGCGTGTTAACAAAAAATAGTGTCAGCACCGATGATATAAAGAATCAACTTCAAAATGGCTATTTTCCTCCCTCCACAACTTTGAGACAGTTCTCGTGTTACTGCACTGTACTCAGAACAAATAAATATCTAAGCCACCAAATATCGATAGGTTATCACAAGGAGAAATTCGAGTAGTAGTTTTCGAATCGGAGAATGGCACGTCTCCCCTCGTAGGAACAAGGCGTCCCCTCGTAGAAGCCCAACTACGTCTCCTGGAATTTTGCAGCCAAAGACGTCTCGTAGGTTCGAATGCGCCTGGCCACTAGCGAATCCAGGGACATTCCGACCATACGCCCCCACCCCACCCGCACCACCGCCTGATTTTAGGAAGTCAGACTTTTTTCGGCGTTTTATCAAATTCTAGACAACTTCTATGAGCAAAATGTCATTTTTATAATGATGCCTCAGAGGTACATTGCCGAAATCCGAGGAGCAAAAAAAACTGTTCTTTCCATTCCGACTTTCCACCCCTCCACTAGCTGGCCGACTGGATCCGTAAATGCGTCTCGCCACCAAAAGCTTCAGCAGGTATCACCCCTCCGAGAGAAGTGCGCCCTTGAAGGTGGGTCCAACTGCACCCACTTAAAAATATGCGGCTCCTACACGGTGAGATGGCACCCACAAGAGGTGCTCCCATCCGAACGAAATGTCCGAGTACTTTACCCAGTCTAAGTGTGCACTGAAATACTTTGTGGACCAGGAGTTATCATACTGACGAAGGAGGGGGGGGGGGGGATACTTGGATTTCATGGTTTTTGTGATATGTTCCTTGGTCGATAGCTAACTATCGACCAAAGAACATTTCACGAGACAAAAATTGCAGAGCTAATTAGCTCTGCAAAATCTGAATGACATCTTCGTGCATGCATATCTATCTGTCAGGGGCGGAATATTTCCAACATATTTTGTGCCAGGCAAATGTACTTTTTCGTGCAGTTGTTCCTAGTCAACGCCCATAGATACATGCTAAAGCTCAGCAACATTTGGGGAGAAGTAAGTTACGTCCCCCAATAAATGGTAAGAAGTCCTTTGTATTTGCCACAGTTAATTGCACGGATATATTTATTGTACACTATCATTATTACCATTAAGGTCAAGATGAATGGTTTTTAGGTGATTTACGGAAACTACAATACCACACTGACGAGCTATTCACTCAATTTTGTCTTCGCATATACTCAACACATAATTCCCTATTTTAACACAGCAAATATTTTAAACATTGTTGCATTTACACAAGCCCATCCAATGTGGTGCTATATTGATGAGGATACTTTATTTTTTTCCAATTGAGTTAGCATCACCTGCTATTTTGGTACAAATATTCCATAGGATGCACCCTCATCCATCTTTGCATGTCCTTTGAACGTATCAAAGGCTAGTAGTGCTATACTTGGAATTAAAATCATGTGCAATTTCAGAATGTGCAATTTTATTGTATAACAAAATTGTATATGCAACAACATTTTGCAGCAGCTAAGACCTATCTCCTTTCTTAGAATGTGTGAAGTGTCCAAAATGGCAAATGATTAGAATGCATCCCATCAGTGGCTTTTCTGCACCATGGGCAACAATAATATGCATGCTCACTGTAAAGGGTGGGGAAGTTTAAAAATGATTGGCGTGGTCCAAGGCATGTACATAATGAGTGCTGCCAATTTTGTTGAAGTGGTCCACCCCATAGGATCTCATGATAGGAGAACCAGGAGTTGGTTAGGTCAAGGTAAAGATAGTGGGTCCAGGCTGCACGAAAATGATAGAAAGCTCAACCCCTACTCCCCACTTCACTTGTAGTTGCAACAATTAATTACATTAACATGTATTTGAATTACTATCAGTAGCACTTAGTAAAAAGCAATCGCTTGGATAAGGCCTACATAAATAGGATTATCACACTGACCGAAAGTTCTTCATTAAAATTGATGCCCATAACAGCAAGATAACTTAAAACTTGCACGTGCCAAGACTGTAGAAACTTTGAATGCTGTAACTAAAAAATCAAATAGGTCCAGTCGTGTTGAGCAGAACAGTTATTAATTGGCAAGCTCGCTAGGTTACGTGCGGTTCGGTTAGGTTAGGTTCGATTACATTATATTACATTAGGTTCGGCTAGGTTAGGCTATGCCATGCTAGGTTGGTATAGGTTAGCAAGGTTAGGTTGAACCTACCCCATCACTTCCATCCCTTACCATTATGTGTAGGAAACTCTACTGGTACTCACTGCTTTACTTGCAGCTATATAAATTATTTACATCAACATGCATTGCAAAATACTACCATTATTAACAAGAAATATATAATTAGCTTTGATAAAACCAACATTACACATTACACATTACACTACCTTCAATTGCGTACTTAAAATTACCATCAACGATATTACGAGAGTTCAATATTTAACATGAAGATACACATCTCACGTACCAGGACTGTGCGTTAATTTTTTTCTTCAATTACACTTTTTAAGCATTGTTTTTAGACCAAGTGGCAACTTTTAGGTGGGTCAGCCATGTATTTTTACATAAACAACTTTTTTTCGTGCAAATAAGGACCACCCTAATACAGACTTCAGGACAGTACTCCACTCTGAGCGTGCCCCATCCTCAGATTGTCCTTCCTCCCGGCTTCAGTTAGCGAGCCGATACGCCTTTACAATAGTCGTGCACACATTCTTGGTGTTCCTAGAACATCTCACGTATTTCCTGAGCTCAGCGTACTTTGCCTCGAATCTTATCGTCGAGTGTTTCACGGGCGGTCCATGCATTTGAATACAGCTGGCGTAGTGCAGCAGGTAATGGAACTTTGGCTTAATTGCGAAATTCTGGAATATGTAATGAAAATTCGCCAGCCACTCTCCAACCATAACGTCCAGCCTGTTCACATCAGATGCCCACAAAGTTACGGCCATCATTATTTCTACTATGGGAATGAGCGACGTGATGACCTCTCATTTCACTGCCAGGTCACTATCTAGGACATCCAGACCAATGATCTGTGCCAATATCATTGGCGTGTAACGCAAAAGCGCTCACATCTCTGCGCAAGTCTGGTGGATCGATGCTTTTCCGCCTCGCTTGCTGCACGGCTGTGGTGTATTCCCGCCCGGACCGTGGTATTCAAAGGCAGTGATCGCCTTGCCGATCTTGTCAATGTCTGTCACCTTGGCAGCAATGAACCCTCCCAAACCCAGTTCCACTATATGCTTTGCTATTCCCTGTTCGAAAATGTCATGGCTAACATTCAGATGAATGCCAGTAACACAGTGAAATGAACGCAGTTCATTTATGGCACACCTTTGGTGCTGTCCGAACACTCTGTTGCACCACTGGATTGCAGCTTTCGTCTTCCATTATGCAAATTTCAGCTTCATACTTCTGCCGTGTATGTAACTGGAAATCTGTCGAATGGAACGCGATCTGAGTATTCGCAGTTGTCGCGTGGCAAAGACGGCACACACGCTGGGTGTTTCCGAATGCCTTATAGTAGCCTGCTATGTCATGCATCCTACTGCCGTGCCCAACTACCATTTCCAGAAGGCAACTCATCACCTCTCGAGAGCCATCCGGAAGGGTTATTTGAATTCCTTCTTCCTCCATGGCCTTCAAATATTTGATAAGTGACTCAAGTATCGTATTCCATACATATTTGCTGACGTATGAGGCATGCAAGAGCATACATAGATGGATATCCTTGAGCTGGAAACGATTCTTGAAGTTCGCAATCGTAAAATACACTGCACCTTTTGAAAATATCCTTGTTATATTTCCAACAGTATTGGAGACCACACTCTCGTCATAGTACAATATTATGCTGAGTTTCTTCTCGCGAGAGCAATGCTGCGTGCCATCAAAATGATCTCTGTATACACCCGTCTGGCCTTGTCATTCCCACCTGATTCGACCGATGGACTGGACATCTAACGTGGAGGACAGCTGTGAACCTAGTTGCACATATTGGTAGGTTTGTCATTGGTTCCGACTACTTTTACCAAGATCCACAGTGATCGGTAGCACATAACCTCGCTCCAGTTTTGGCATATTTATACAATTTGTGTACAATTGCCTGGATTACCTGGTATAAATACCTGGTCCATTAGTTAAAGCAATTTACTTCATCTCCTGCACAACCGATGAAAAAATAACTGACAAGGAGCGAGAGCCCGAAACGTCCTGAGGAAGCTGGTTCCAAGAGGCAGCGGCCGAGAATATAAAATTCGTCTGTGTGCATACTAGCCGGCGTCTCGGCAGCTCAAAGGCGCTGTCCGATCGGGCCACGCACCGCGACACCTCGAAGCAGGTTGAAAACATTTCACGTAGAGCCTGAGGGCTCGACCCGCTGTGAAGCACTTTAAATAATTTGGTGACACCCCCGCCTCTTCAACAGGCGCTCGATACTGCGCCACCCTAGGGACTCCAAAAGCCGGACAGATATGTTCCAAACTTCCCAGCAACATGCTCCCGTGACAATCCTGGCTGCGAAGTTGGTAAGTTTTTTGTACTCTGTAGATGACCATTGGATGCCCCTCCCCAGATCGAAATGCAGTAAGCGATATGCGGAAAGACGTGTATTTGAATCAACAATTTGAGTGTCATTGGCGAAGTGGTGTCGGAGCTGGTAGAGCTGGATGAACAGGCAGGCATTGCATCTCCGGGGCAACCTGCGGGGTGTGCCCGCCGCCATAGAACGGGATTTATATGGAGACACCCATCAGCTTGACGGCCTGTGATGACTTGACACTTGAAAGTTTAAACTGGAAATCTACAGCTGGTGGAAATCTACTGGAACGTTCCACGACATATCGACCAAAAAGTTTCAAATTTTACACCAACTTAAATTTGTACTTGGACCAAAATCTGTTTTCAGGGCAGCCTTATCGTCTGAACACGCCTGAACCAGTTTTAGCCTGACCCGACGAACGGTTTAGGAGTTATAGCCTCCGGCGGTATTTTGAGGTTGTACAACAAGGGTATCTTTGACGATAGATATCTCATCGATAATGAAGAAGAAGTATGACATATTATGCACTTGGAGAAGAAAAGTGATCAAAGAAAACATATCCGAGATAACATATCAATATTTCTCACGTTTGACCTCGTGATCTCGTGACTTCGGGACCTTCTGCGACCTCTAGGCCACTGAAATTGATAAATTTGACGACATAAATACAGACGGTCATGATTTTGCTTCCAAATAAAAACGTATTTTGCTTTTCAATACCCCATATAGGCGTCC
Source organism: Ashinkailepas kermadecensis (assembly GCA_034440615.1). Taxonomy (NCBI): domain Eukaryota; kingdom Metazoa; phylum Arthropoda; class Thecostraca; family Neolepadidae; genus Ashinkailepas; species Ashinkailepas kermadecensis. Next base: position 80,604 of record JAOTOM010004599.1, read on the forward strand.
GTTCTTCGTGGCTTTTTATCATTTTGCGATTTTCGGAACGGACGGATTTCGAGTAAGTTTTCTCCCGTTGGATATATACGGAGATCGAACAATGAGATAAAATCGGGTGATATGAAAACGTTTGCTTCCCAAAGAATATTTAACACTTATTGATGCAAGTCTTATAGTTTATATTATTAAACTTTACAAAGTTCAAGGTCACCCATTACCGATAGGTCATCCATAGGCTTATCTACGTGTGACGACGTAATTTTACTTCGGAACATCTGGTGGTCTGGTAATCGCAACATCTGGCCATGTTCAAGCTTGATGGCTTCACAACAAGAATAATAATTATGCCTTCATTCTACCTGTAGGCTTCATCTACATGGACGTACAGTCGAATCCCTATCGGAATGCAAACACACGCGTTTTTGTCACGGTATACATAGCGTGTCCCAGAAAACATGAATATTTTCACAAGCTTCCGTGGTTTCATTGTTCTCGTTTAGGGCACTCCCTGCATATTGTACATTGTTGCACATAACTGCACTGCACTAAGCAGTGTACAATAGAACAACGATGGGATAGAACAACGAAATATACGTCAGATGATTATAACTTGTTTTTTTCCAACCGAGACACTTATAGCTCTCCAATGTGGCTATTGTAGTTTCCTTAACAAGGGTTGAACATTTTATGCTCACCGCCGGTTCTGTTTGCGTTATGGACATGGCGAACGCGCATGCGCGTCACCAACTCCAAGATGCATCAGTGCGCCGGACACCACGCGGCATCCGACTGCAACTCTTCCGAAAGGAAGTGTGCAGGCTGTGATGGGCCGCACCCCACCACCGACCCCGACTGCCCCAAGTGGGCATACGAGAGGGAGGTGTGCCGGTATGCGGCAACTCATCGGGTGCCACACGCAACAGCACGACAGCACCTACGCCACACCACCACTGACACTCACACAGCCACAACTGCACCTCTCCACACCGCACCTACCGCCGGGCGAAGCTACGCAGCGACGCTCTCCACACCTAAACCCACACCCCCTCCTACACCAGCTCCCACCCGCCCAACCATCCCACCAGCAGCCGGCTCCCGGAGCCCGGCACACCTCCCTTCTCAACGCTCCTCCGACCCTCGCCTCAACCGCCCCACCGATCCCCGACCTCTCCGGCCCACCGCCCCTCGACCTCACCGATCACCACTCCTTCCCACCCCACCCAACCCAGGACCTGGCTTCCTCCCGCACCCACTGCACTTCAGACCTGGCCCTTATCCACATCCCTTTCACCCTCGACCCGGCCTCCTCCCACACCCTTTCCACCGCGGGCCCGGCTTCCCACATCCACCCCACCGAGGAATGGGCCTTCTTCCCTTCCCACCCAATCTCAGACCCGGCCCATGCCCACCACCATTCCACTATCCACCCCGCCTCATCCGTCCTACAACACACATCAGACCCAGACACGGTCCCAACCCCATCCCCCACCGGTGCCCACCCATCCCCCACGGGACCTGGCCATATCCCTTCGCGCCACCGCCTCAAACTGGCCAGGGTCCACCTCGCCACCCTGAAGCCTTCCCTCCACTGCCTCCTCCAGGGCCTCGGCCCCTACCACACCCATCCGGCCGGCCCAAGCCAAGGTCTAGAACCAAGGCCAGCACAACATCCACCCAGACAACCCGCAAGTCCACGGCCAGCACCTCCTGCCAAACCGAACCTCCCACCACTTCCTGCGCACCCACCCAAACCCACTAAAAAACCTCGTCTGAGGACAGCACTCAGACTGAACCTACCACTCCTTCAAAGCCCGTCGAACCCACAACTCCAGACCAACGAATCCAACCCGAACCCACCTCGCCTCCTAAGCGCAAATCACGCCGCCACTCTACCCAATCACCTCCCAGAACCCGTGCGACCAGGTCCAGGCTACCACCCCTCCCTGGATCACACCCCAACCCTCTCTCCGTTCACCGGTTCAACCTTTCTCCCCAACTCGACACCGACACCACCCCAGTATAGGAACACCAACAGTCACTAAGCGCTTTCGGGAATGGGACTTTTCCTGCAGTGGAACACCGGAGGCCTTCCAGGCAAGTTCATATAATTCAAATCTGAATTCTTGCAACAAAAACCATTACTAGCTGCGCTCCAAGAAACTCACTTTCGAGATTCTGACTCCACTTGGAAAAAAAATCCCAGATTACACTTGGCATGTCGACAACGTAAACGGCCCAAATAGGAAATGGGGCGCAGCCATGCTCATTTAAAACAGCATACCTCACCGTCGAGTAACATTAAATACTCCCCTGAATTGCGTAGCGGTCGGCCTCAAAATTGCCCATTGCCAAACCACAGCCATTTCACTATACATCTCGCCGTCAGCTGAAACTCCCACACCACAGGAGCTGAGCGACTTGCTGCTTCAGGCCCCTCCACCAGTTCTCATTATGGGATACTTTAATGCTAAACACTCCTCCTGGGGAAGCGACCAGACTGACGCTAGAGGGCGCGAAATTCACCATTTTATTTCGGACCACAACCTAGTACTTCTTAACACCGGGGCCGCTACCCGCTACAACCCGACCTTAGGAGGATCGGACAGTTGCATTGACTTAACGTGCTGCTCCCAACGACTTAGCTCACTATTTGACTGGTCAGTTTCAGACGTTCCCGAGCTGAGCGACCACTACCTAATCACAATTAGGCTCAGCACGGACGCTATCCACCACACTAAGCTATTTAGACAATCTTGGAACTTGAAAAGAGCGGACTGGGCTAAATTCGAGGAACTGGTGCACCTGAACCTAACAACTTCAGAGACCAGTAAAATCGAGACAATCCTAAGGGCCATCACCTCAGCAGCACAAGACTCAGTCCCAAAAAGTAACAAACCTATGAAAAAGGCATCTACGCCATGGTGGACCCCGGACTGTCAAAGGGCAATCGCCGCACGGCGCCGTGTCCACAAAAAATTCAAAAGATGCGTGTGCGAAGCACACCTATCAGCATACAGACAATCTCAAAAACACTGCCGGTACACAATTCGAACATCACGACAGAACTGTTGGCAGTCTTTTGCCTCTCAATTCAATAGGTTCACCCCTACCGGCAGAATCTGGGACCTGATGAAGCGTTTCAACCTGAAACGCCCACCACCAGGCCCCTTCCCCCAGCTGACGGTGAAAGGACAGCACATCACTGAACCACAACAAGTCGTAGACCACTTTAAGCTACACTACGCTAGCGTATCTGGCAACAGCAACTACGACACCACTATAGCAAGCGCTCTAGACGCCCTTGCCTCCAAAGCAAATTTTAGCTCCAGCAATAGAGAAATGTACAATCAGTTGTTTACTATGCACGAATTACACCTTGCCCTCAGCAAGTGTGGAAACACGTCGGTTGGGCCGGACGACATCCATTACCAGTTTCTTAAACGACTTAGCAAAAACTCTCTAACGTGCCTACTAGCGGCCATAAATGAACTGTACGAAAGCAACACGTTTCCCGCATCCTGGCGAGAGAGCGTAGTCATTTCATTGCCAAAGCCGCACAAAGATCACTCGACCCCAAAAGGTTATAGACCCATCTCACTTACTAGCTGTGCCAGCAAGTTAGTCGAACGCATGGTCAACACACGATTGAGGAAATTTCTGGAACACAACGACCTGCTCGACGAATTTCAGCGCGGCTTCCAGCGTCAAAAATCAACTACAGACAATCTCATTAGATTAGTGCATGACATAAAAAGTGGTCTACGCATCAAACGCACAACAGTAGCTGCCTACTTAGACATCACTGCCGCATTCCACCGAGTACACAAATCCGCACTGACACACAAACTCCACAAGATAGGCCTACGCGGACACATGGCACACTTCATTCTCAACTTCTTAAGAGACTGGACCCTTAAGGTCCGATGCGGCAGTGTCACATCAAACACCACAACACAGGAGCAGGGCCTGGCTCAGGGGAGCGTGCTCTCACCGAGCCTCTTCATCATCATGATCAACGACATACTTGCTGACCACACTGACACTTCACTTCAATACTCACTTTTCGCGGACGACATAGCCATTTGGACAACATCACAATGCTTCCTTAAAGCTGAAAAAAAAACATTCAAGCAGGACTAGACCACATTGCAAAGTGGTGCAAAACTTGGGGCTTCACCCTGTCCGCAGAAAAATCGGCCACCGTCACATATAGTCGTCTCCTCCCAACACCCACAACTCTACTTGAAATCGATGGCAAAGCCATCGAACAGGTGAAATGCTTCAAGTTCTTAGGAGAACATTTAGACGAAAAACTCAGTTTCATCACCCACATCACCTCCATCTTGAAGCGATGCGCGAAGCGCGTCAACATACTACGTGCAATTGCAGGCACAGACTGGGGCGGCGACAGGAAAACACTACTGCGACTGTACACATCAATCATACGACCCATCCTAGAATACAACAGCATCATTTTTGCCACCATTTCAGAAAGCCAGAGCCGAAATTTAGAAATCATCCAAAACAGCTGCATCAGAGCAGCCACAGGTGCCCTCAGCACCACACCGATAGCCAGTCTTCTAGTGGACTCAAACACGCCCCCACTCCACGTCCGGAGGACACAACAGCTGTGCCGCTACCACATCAAAATCAAATCCATTAAAAATAATCCAGCACAGCGCTGCTTTACGCCTGACAGATACGACGAAAGCCGATTTGCGCGCAAACTTCCACCATATAGCATTAAAATTTCCACGGCTCTCTCAGATCTAAACTTCGCAATGCCATCCACCGCAACTCGACCGCCCACTCGGCCATTCTGGACTTTCAGTCAACCAAAGGTCGAGTACTTGCTCTCGGAGAAGAAATCCACTATCACATCGGCGGAAATTCTTGGTCTCTTCCACAAGTTCGCCGATGACAACAAACACAAATCACTCGTATTAACGGATGGGTCGAAACACGAGGCAAAGGTAGGCATCGGCATCACTGGACCAGGTCTCAGACTTTCCAAGCGTCTACCGGATAACTTCTCCATCTACTCCGCTGAAGCAATGGCCATTCTGGCCGCTATCACCATTCTCATGAGACGTAAAGCTAGAAACGTAGTAATTTGCTCAGACTCCAAATCTGTCCTCCAGTCAATTAGCAACACCCACGACTGTCCACATCACTTCATTGATAGAATCCAACAACTCGTGGCCCATAACGTAAACATGAACTTTTCCTTCCTCTGGATTCCGGGCCACGCCAACATCCCAGGTATCGAAGAAGCAGACCGGCTCGCAAAGCAAGCCTTAGCATTCAACACTTACCCTAGCGTGGAATATTCGGTAGACGATTGCAAAGCACTCCTACAACGCCACATTCGCCAACATCAACAGAACACATGGACACAACACAACTCAACACAACACAAATCCAACCACACTCACGCAATCAAACCAACAATAGGTACATGGAACACATCAAATCAATCGCTTCGACAACACGAGGTCATCCTCACTAGACTTAGAACTGGTTGCACAAAACTAACACAGCCTCAATTAGAGGGTGACCAATATACAACACCGCACTGCGCACCTGCAACACCACGTTAAGCATAGGCCACATCCTGCTAGACTGTAGAAGCTTTAGCTTTCAAAGACAACCACTTAAGGCATTCTGCCAAAAAGAAGGCATCACCCTATCGCTTCCATCGCTTCTCGGTGACAAGCACCCAGAACTCCTTCAATTGCTATTTCAATACCTGTATGCCACAAAACTAGCAGGAGCACTGTAGGCACCACACCACCAACACTCACATCAACTCGCAATGCATGACCGCGAAACACTCGTAGGAAACACGTAAATAGCCATCCCCGCATGGCGTCGGACGTACACGAGCCGATTTGCTTCTCAATTAGAAACGAATGGCTACCTAGCGGTGCCATCGGAAGTAGGTGAGCTGACTTGCTTTGGGAAAACGTAAACAAAAAATAAAAATAAAAATTAGCATAACGTAAAACGACTACCCAGAGGAGCCATCGGACGTAGATGAGCCGATTTGCCTAGCAACTCATAACGTAAACGGCTACCCAGAGGTACAGCGGACGTAGAAGAGCCGAATTGCAAAACACCGTACTAACCCAACTGACAACCCTGCATGGCATGCTTAGACTAACCCGCTACTAACAACTAACACGCGGCGGCCGGCGTGATAGGCGGTGTGAACAATTACCTCCTTGTTCGCACAGTAAAGACCCCTCGGTGCTCTTCGATAAGAGTAAGCTAAAGCCGGCACCCTGGAAAAATCAACTTCTCGCCACTCTCAAAACACCCCCACCCCCACCCAAACTACGAATTATTTTGTTGAGGAGTAAAGTAAAACTAAACCATTTAGACATCAGGGAGCTGTCCCCAACCCAGACCCTCGCCTTCAGCACCTAAAATATCACGCAAACTAACGTAAAATTCCTTAACGTAAATGTCCACTTGCCTGCACCTTAATCACAAACGTTCGCTTTATAGACAGACATGTAACGTACTCGCTTTAAAGGCGGCGCAAATGACCTTTATGGTCCGGCACGCCTAAAAAAATAACTTCCCCCCCCCCATTATGCTCACCATAGTTTCGTAGCTTATATCCGTGCAACGGTGTAATTTTACTTCAGAGCATCTGGTGGTTACTTACAACATGTACTGAATGCCATCAAACATGACAATGATGCAGTCTGACCATATTCGACAACGCTAACATCACAACAATAAGTACAATTATACTTTCCTTCCACCTGCAGGGCATCATTTACATGGACGTACAGTCGAACACCTATTGCAAGCCACTCTTTGCTGTCACGGTGCACGTAGGCTGTGCCCGGAAACATCATTTTCCCAACCTTCATGTGTTTCAATTATTCACGTTCTTGGGACACTGCGCATGTGGACATTGCGCATGGGACACTATGCTGCACAATGGTATATATGTTAGGTATGCGAAAGCAGTTCAAACGGAGTCGATTTGGATTTGATAACGAAATCGGTGCAAAGGGCGTCGATTTAGAAGTTCATCGAAACCGAATTGTGGGGGTGAACATGGAATCTGGGGTCGTGGGCACCTTAAGAATTGTGAACAATTTCTCAGAATTTCCGAAAAATGTAACATTTTAAATCTTGTATTTTTGCGCGATGGGTGAAATAGGGCATGTTTTGGCCGTTTTCTGTGATTTCTGGTGACTGTAACGCCTAGTAGGGCATCAAATATATTAATACAAGCGGGTCAAACGGCTCCAATTTCACAAGAATTGCTTTTTTGAGATAATGAATATCAATTGATACCTGGTTTTCAGACGGGATCTGAAAGAACTCGTCCTGGCGCATCGCTTTGCTCTAGGATATTTTTTAACTGTAATTTTTTAACGAGTTAATTTGAAATGGCATGTGCATTCAGAAAATAGTAGGGTTTTCAATATGGCATATTTCAGAGACTTCTGAACAGGTACATATAGCCAGCAGCCAACGAAACATATTTTATGTGATGGAAAGTCAATTTTGAGTTGAAATATTTCTGCATGATGAATTTTATATAATTGTACATTTTGGCATTCTCTGTTCTTCTAAGCCAGCTAGAGTTCTGAATTTTGTTTTCGTCCAATTTTTATGCTGTGTATCCTATTCATTTCCGATGCTGATTTCGAGCAAAAAAATCTCCAAAAATCGGAGACTTAAATAAAATATAGGCGCCAGACTAAACCCAAAACGTGGTAAAAAATAATTCGAAAAATTCAACATTGGAAATTTCACACACAAAACCACACCTCTGGTAATGCGGGGATCGCTCACGTTTTCAATAAGGCTCATCGATACTTCAGGAACATCTTTTGTTATTCGCTTTGTGTGGCGACGAGGAGGATTGACACAGTGGCTATCACCATTGCTTGTGGAATTTATGCACATCGAACAAAATCACCACGTCCTCTTTTCACCATGCGTTTCCCGAAACTTAGCGTGGTTTCCGCCGTATCCGAAGCATAGCCACGTGTTGCTATTGCATGTGTTGGCGTGGTGTGGGCCGGCACGATAAGCACAGGTGGGGTTTGTATGCTTGCAGCCCTCCACCCCACCCCCTCCCCCCTAGAGTTGCCGTATCCCTGTGAGAGAGAGAGAGAGAGAGAGATATAGATATATAGATAGTATATATATATATATAGATTATATATTATATAGAGAGAGATAGAGAGAGAGAGAGAGAGAGAGATAGAGAGAGAGAGAGAGAGAGAGAGAGAGAGAGAGAGAGAGAGAGAGAGAGAGAGAGAAAGCAGCGTCGAGGGAGGGGTGCCCGCGGTGTGACTGTGTATGTGATGTAGTCAGCTTTGACGTGTGTGGGTTGCTGTTTGGTATTGCAAGTCAGTATGAGGATGTGTGTGTGTTTGGTTTGTCTGTTGGGCGGGGGTCTGTAGTCGGAGAGTATCCCCTGGCTGCTGAGCCTGCAGGCCAGATAATCCTCCGGCCACCGGGCGAGCTCGCTTGCGTATATGATGCCTTGTGATTGTTGAGATATGTGGCCGGTATGATGTTGATGGGTATGTTTTTGATGTTTTGGATGCGTGGTAGTATGTCTGCCTCTTTCGCGTTGTTGGCCCGGATTAAAAGCTCCCCGTTTTAGTTTGACGTGCATGTAGGGGAGCCTGTGTCCAACGGGTGATCTCCTCCTCCACCAGCCAGGGGTCAAGGGAGCCCATGGGCTCCCCATTCCTCCGGCGGCAGAGGTAGAAATCATCCGTCGGGGTGTTCGGCGTGGTGTCCGTGTTCATGTTGGTTGCGTGTAGCGGGTCGTGGGTTTTGGCGTTGGAGATAGTATACAAACACAATAACGGATTAACCTTTAATCAGATCGACCGCCCAGCAGAAGACGGATGTGTTCTCTGGGCATGCGTACTAGCGATTTAACTGACTTACTCCGGTGGTAAATACTGATAGTTTGATCGTGTCTGCAACCACGAAATGAAATGCTACGATGCGAAAATAGATCTGAGCTTCTAAATGAATCGCATAACTTTTAGCAACCTTCAAAGTGTGGACGTATTGCGCGGGAAGTTGACAACCGCAAAATTGGTTAAAGCGAGGTGCTTTAAATTTGCGCACATATACTTCGTCATACATGGATAACGTTACCCTGGGGAGTTCGCAAAGGTGGTTCTGTCTCGTGGTTGCGTACCTAATATAACATAGTTACTGCGCACATCATGGCTCTCTTGCATGGTAAATTTTATCTCTCCTTTCTAGCATATCCGCCGTGGAATAATTATCACGTGATACTCGCATTATGTATGAAACTCTTAAAACTTAGTCAAATGTGTTCTTGTGATTCAAACATTGTACCGATATGCTCGTTTCAAATGACATACTCCTTTAAAGGTAGTAATTTTTCAGTGTGTGCTATTTCAATTCGTCACAGCGTTCCAAGAAGATATGGATGAGGCTCCGTGTGCTAAGTTCAACGGTGAACTTTGCCCTAAACCCTCTCAGCATAGGACGTCATCGGAATTCCACCTGGCGCCAAAGTTATCTTCTTTCGTGTGTAACGACTCGCTATATAACTTTGGCAGTCGACGCACCGTTAAGACAAAATAACCATTCAACTAATTGAACCATGGTTCATGTCCGTCATGTTTGCTGGTGAAGAGGAAATCGATGAAAATCAACATTTCCGTGTCATCACTTAGTTTGTCTGAATACAACGCTTCGGTATGCCTTGGTCAGCGAGGAAATTTGCAGGCATTAATAATAGAGACATTCGCGATGCATTGGTAAACAGAACGTTCCCGCATGTGCACATACCATACCTATGCCGTCAAAGATCTTCGATCCGGTCTCAGAGGCAAAACCGTGTATTGGTGAATGGAGGAATTACGAGCCCAAGTGGCAGAGCGGGGGGGGGGAGCAAGAATTCCCTAGTTAACTATAAAATACTATAGAAGACTCCCCGAATAAAAGAGGCCATTTTTCTTTTCTTGAAAGACCTAGTAAAGTCGGAAATGTTAGATAGGCCACACCAGCGATTTTAATACCGACCATCGGCGGTGGCGATGGTTATGGCGGAGGCGACTACAGTGGTAAGGTGCCCATCTCCCGGCCGAAAGCTTGCGGGTTCGAGTCCCACCTGTCGCTACTCTTCGCCCGCGACCAATCGGCGTGTGATATTGGTGACGCCGATGACGCAGCAGTCCGTGCGTTGCCAGCCAATAACCACCCACTCTGCACGGTGATGGCCAGGTGGAGAAGGAGCGTCACATCTTCTCGACATCCATCTGGACCCGCCTCTGTCGTATCGGGCGCCGCGTATTGAGCGAAGGCTGGCGGCTCACGTGACACTGCTCGATCGGATCACGGCCGGCGCTGGCTCACATCTCCACCGCCAGTGACGTCAGCCATCAGTGGCGTCAGCCGTCTGTGACCGACTCTGCTCTCGACACGACCTGTCGAGAGCGACTGCGATGTTGCCAGTCCGCGCGCGCATTACGTCAAGCGGATTTTGGCGCGCTCGCTCGGTGAGAGCGCCACGAGCTGCCGGCGCGGAGCCGGTCGTGATCAGCTAATGTAGCCGGCGATGACAGACCCGTGGCAGCCGGCCCAGCTCCGTCGACCAGCGGCAGCCGGCCCAGCTCCGTGGACCAGCGGCAGCCGGCCCAGCTCCGTGGACCAGCGGCAGCCGGCCAAGCTCCGTGGACCAGCGGCAGCCGGCCCAGCTCCGTGGACCAGCGGCAGCCGGCCAAGCTCCGTGGACCAGCGGCAGCCGGCCCAGCTCCGTGGACCAGCGGCAGCCGGCCCAGCTCCGTCGACCAGCGCAAGACGGCCCAGCTCCGTGGACCAGCGGCAGCCGGCCAAGCTCCGTGGACCAGCGGCAGCCGGCCCAGCTCCGTGGACCAGCGGCAGCCAGCCCAGCTCCGTCGACCAGCGCAAGACGGGTTTCATCGTTCCCGTGCTGGTACTTACTCGCTCAAGTCCTTGCAGCGGCGGAAATTGTGCTCTTCTCATTCTCTCCGAAGTGGTGATTGCCGTCGGCATTTCGTCGGATTCGACGCACGACGGCGGCGCGGTTCGTGAGATCTGCACAGGCAGCTCGTGCCATGGCATGGCCCCCGGAAGCTCGTGGCGTTACTCCGGAAATGTGGACACCTGGTACGCCTTCGGAGCGGTCCCGGCGGCGATGTGGTCCTAACAGGCCAAGTTATTTTCAAGACTCATCTCACCACCATGCCATGAATGACGGTCGGCCGGGGTATGCGGCGCATAAAATGTTGTTGGTGCTCAAGTGGCTCTTGCGTCTATTTTACACGGTATGCGCCCAAGACCGGCTGGTTAATCTTTACAACAAAGAAAATAAGGTGGGTAGACGGGATATTGACCGGCGAAAAGATTGTAACTCCTCCAACTCTCGCGCACAGTACTCACTTTAAGAACGTTATATGATCGTCACAGAAAGAAGCGACCGCCTCCTTCTTTGCCACGTAGATGTGAGTCTCCGTCACTTGCAGTTCGATTATGGTCTCTTGCAGCAAATGTCGTAGATCGAGAGATCCTGATTAAATGTTGTTTTTACATGCACTGTGCGCTTATGGAGCCCTTTACGGCTACCAGGAACCCGAACATGATCGTGCAAGGTGACGAATTTCTGTCTGAGCATGGCACATGTGGTGAAGAGTCCACCGAAATGATTGGATACCTTGGTCCAAATAAAGTCGCTTTTGGTTCAGTCTTATCTTAGAGTCAGGAATCGAACTTGCGTGATCAATACACGGAGAATAATGTGACTTGTTAGTTTGAATAAGCTGCCGATATGGAATGATTGTTGGCGTGTTCCTGATAATGGTTATGGAAATCACCTGGTGTTGGTGTAATCCCATTAAGGTAGATACATCCCCATTACGTTATTGGCTGCATGATGGTCATCAATCAGGTTCACATTGAATCAATCGGCTCATTCGAGCAAGTAGTGAGTTTTGATATATTCTTGTTTGGTCATTGGCCTAGCACATATAAACTAGGTATAACACATCGCCACAAACACTAGGTATAACACATCGCCACAAACACTAGGTATAACACATCGCCACAACCCATCGCCACCAGAGGGATGAATTTCACCCCAAGAGGCTTTCTGATCCCTAGCGGCCCTGATCGGATCCATTTCACCCCAAGCAGCCCTGATCGGAAAACAGAGCACCACTGCATGTTGCCGTCTGCAAGAGGCGATGGTGCACAGTCGATGGACCTTTTTTTTGCTGTGCAAAGTTTGAGCAGATGATATCAGTTCGCCGTGTTATGACATCATTTCTGGATATATGATTGGTGTGGTTGGTGTGGTTGTTTTTTGTGGTGGGGTTGGCGCAGTTGATGTGATTGGTGTGGTCGGTGACATGGTTGGTGTGGTTGGTGTGGGCATCATTTCTGAAGGCATGATTGGTGTAGTTGGTGGCATGGCTGGTATGGTTGGTGTGGACGTCATTTCTGGAGGAATGGTTGGTGTGGATGGTGTGGTTGGTGTCATGGTTGGTGTGCTTGGTGTGGACATCATTTTTGGGGGCATGGTTGGTGTGGTTGGTATGGACATCATTTCTGGAGGCATGGTTGTTGTGCTTAGCTTGAACATAATTTCTGGAGGCGTGGCTGGTATGGTTGGTGTGGACATCATTCGGGAGGCATAGTTGGTGTACTGTCGCCGAAATCACATCCCTTTGTCTTCTTTCTCACTTAATCTGTTGGGATGATTAACATTACATGTTTTTAGATTCCTTAATTCAACGTTGATTCACTCTTGTCCTTCCGAAGGCTAAGCCAGGCGATTAACGTCGCTGGACCACGGATAATCTGTTTTGTTTTTGTTTTGTTCCGACAACAAGCACACTGGAACATTTTGATGGCGTGAACTCTCATTCTGCACCTTTTGTAAAACCCAGACTAGTCATTTTCCAGTCTTCGCTAGCTAGCTGCGCACGCTGCGATGTCGGATGAAACACTGGCTGATTTGTTAAAATCTGATTTGCACTCTGATGCTTAGTTGAAGTCTCTATCTCAGATAAGCCCCCGTCTAGGGGGGAGGGGGGTGATATGCGCCCCATAAGGTTTTCCGCGAATAGTGAAAGAACGGCGCCGGGTACCGCGGATAAATTTGGCATACCTTTTCCCACATCAATTTGGAATGTTGTGTTAAAATGTTGATGTCAGATCATCTACGGTCAACGCGTTAGTCAAGGTCAAGTGAGGTCACCTCCAGAAAAGTTAAACCAGTCGTCAAACGTTAACGGATATGGATATTTTAATGAAACTTTCAGCCTTTACCTATCTTCAGGGAAAAAACATAACGCACTAGAGGACTTTGTGATGTTTTAGTTTTTGATGACATTAGTTTTGCATATTTGACCATTATGGCTAAAATCGAAGATTCTGGCTAAAGTAAGCATTTTTTATGAGAGCAAACTGACTTCAAGCAACTTTTTGCGGTCCGCTCTACCCATTAGAAAAATAAAAAATAAGTAAAAATTGAAAACTAAAAATTTTGAAATATCCCAAAAATATAATGTTGAATTTTGGGTCAACAAAAATTATAGGGCCATGGTCGATTTCACCTTCCTTTTCTGATTCCAAAATTGTTTTGCTTTTCAAATATCCCCCGAAATGAACTCCCCAGAGCCAAAAACATGAAGTCAGTTGAGAAATCATAGACCCCCTAGTGACGCCATTTTTTGGCAGCGACAATTTTGGGGGTGGTGACTGGCCCTACTTGTCGAGCGCTTTCCGATGACACCTCTTTCGTTTTCGTGCGACGCTTAGTTTGGAGATTAGAGGGGGGTTTTGTATCAACCCCCTCCGAGACGGGGTGTGAGGATCTGACCGGAAAGACGGGGAGGGATAGGTTCGATGTCTGGCCCAGCCGGCGTTGCAGTGTCCGACTACGAAATAAATATGTACCTTTGCCTTGCCCCGGAACGGTACTGGTTTACTGGTAGTATACAAATTGGCTCCCATTGAAGTAGGCTCGAGGAAATATGCACGCTACTTTGTTCAGAGGCTCTATCTCAATTCGGAATAAAGGAACACGTGGGTGACAACTCTCTGTTGAATGGAAGGGTTGGTGAAATGCGCCCCGTAAGTGAGCCTGTGAATATATGAATGTGCTATGAATGTAAGATGAATATAATATAATATATTATAATAAAATATAATATGCACATTAATATGAGTATGAAAATGGAAATGAATATGAATATGAATATCTATATGAGTATGAATATGAATATGAATATGAACATGAATATGAACATGACGTATTTAACATCCCCTTTCTCGTGTTTCTTGTGTTCCATATTGACCCCTGTTACATGAACATCATGCATTATTTCCGGTTTCAGGACGCTGACAAATCCAACCATCATGGACTGGACCTTGGTTCCCAGCCAGTCGTCTGTCCTCCTTAGTATATTTATCACCACAGTATTATTGGCAAGGTAAGTCGACATGCTTTACAACAATTCACTCATTGCTCATAGATCGCGGTTCAAACGCCCAATCCTCCATATTGCACCTACCTGACGGACTGAAACCATTTTTGGGACGATTTGTTTCCCCTATCTCTGACATCGTGTGATTTCTCCAAGGACACGGATGCACACCTCGTACCCTCTTAATTTGCAACCTACAATCTGCAACTATAGGCGGTTTTACGCATGCGCTAGCGGGAAGTAATTGTCATGACAACCCAGTGGCGGAGTCAGGCCATATTAATTACGTTGATCTGAAAACTTTTAAACCGGGGATTGGACCAATTTAACATATTAATAACAAACCGAGTATATTCAGTAACCTAATACGACACGTTTTTGGACTAGTAATAGCTCGTTTGTGCACAAACCCTGAAAATGCACACCTACATCCGTCCCTGGGACGTCATCTAGTCGGATCTCTGGAAGTCAAACCAAGCGAGCCTGCCTGACTTCGGAAGTAAACTCGATGACAACAGCCGTTTGTCGAATTCAGCGGTCTTCAAATGCCAAGTTGTCCGAGCAGTTGACCGCTCTGATCAATATCGCCAACCAGCTTAAACTGTCAACCATTTACGATAGCTATGACGAATTATAATCCACGTAAAACAAAAAATGAATCATCGTTTGTGCTCTGATTGCATCATTTACGGCTGAAATATGTCAGGCAAGCCAACAAACAAGTTTGTCTCAGATGCGCATATTTTGAACGCGCTGCGGTCTTTCGAGTGCTGTAAACAATTCATTCTTTGTTCCTTCTTGGGAGTATACTATTCAAAGACAAGGGTCAATTGGCACCCCTCCCCTCCAGTAAGGGTGCCAGAACGCTAGGGTGCAACGCCACCCTTCAATAGTCATTTCACTGCAACGCCGTGCAGTAAACGCAATAAACGCCGTGCAGTGCAACGCCGCCCATTTTGCATCCGCATTATAGCGCTGACTGACAGGAATACACTGAAAAGAGTCTCGTTTCCCACCACCATCTAAGACTCACACGTCCGCCGTAACCGAATCCAGACTCACTGGATCTTATTCAGGTAGGAGCACATCGACATTTGAAAATGGAGCCTCGCATGGTGCTGTACAGTGGACGCAATTAGAACTGTAAACAACCCGCTTGTAAAGTGCAGATAATTTAATATTTTCTGGAGCGTCAAGATGGAATCGTACCATCTGAAAATGATGTATTTTCATCCTTTGAAAATACATCATGAGGAAAATATTCTTCCGCAAGATACATACTACCACTTCCTCCCCATTATTGTACATTTGTTGGTAATAAAATGGCAAATTTATGTTATGACCAACCACTCTCAACTCCCGTGCCATGGTACGGGATGTGGCCAGCTTGGCTAGTTATTTATGCGAGTCGAATGTTTTTTTCTCTCAAACACTGCCGCTATTTGAATATATTTGTTCAGTTTTATATTTAATTTAGTACTTTATAGTTAAAACTTCCGGAACATTTCATATCTACAGATAAAGTGCATATATTTCAATGATATGCCCTTCATACTAAACGAAGTCATCGACATTGCAACCCGGTGGTTATTAGCCGTCGTGAAACGGGCTAGAGTCGTTCATAACAACGTAGGCACGCTTACGCACATGCTGTTTCGCCGTAACTACCGTAATGCATTTCCGACGAAGATACTCTGGAACTCACGCGATTATCTGAACACTGGCTCTACAATTTGGCACAATTTGGTTTCCCGACGACGCCCGAGAGCGCCGCTGGACCGAAGGGGAGTGGGAGTGGAGAACCTGCAGAGAGGAGAGTCACGTGAAGCAAAGGACTACGTTAAATCGGCTTATGTGGCATCCAGTATCAGGCAATCAAGAAAGAAAGGTAGGGGAACGCCGGCAAACAAGAAAAGTGGCGTAGGGGATGGGGTACATACATGTCATATACAGAGGTGCACACATCTGCCAACTTGCCTACCAGCGTAGGTGACGGATATTGGCTGAAACGGTGCCGTTGCTGTGACAGATAATGATTATTCGAAGAAGGAAAAATATTAACCACATAAAGAAGATATATCACTTCAGGAAAGACATTTTAACGCACAAATATTTCTGTACAGTTTATTTTTGGTTATTTCACAAACTATTCGCTTATATTTCGGTAAGTTATCACTGCAATTTCGGAACAGGACATTTGGCAGCACTAACTCTTTTGGGACAGATCCCGGTGCACAATATCGGCTGCACGCAGCCAGCTCCATTAGGCTGAACCATGGCGCAGCAGGCTGTCACAGATACGCCGTGACAGTTGATAGGGTTCGATTGCGGCGACCTGTGCTATTGGAGATCTGTGCTATGCCGTTTTGGGGGGACCTGTGCTATTATAGTAGGTAAGGTAAAATCCGAAGGTTTCGAAATGTGAC
>JAOTOM010004599.1:102500-235000 GCA_034440615.1 Ashinkailepas kermadecensis
GTGTTGACACCACCGTTGAAATCGTCGATCGGCTCAATATGTCCTTCGTGACGGCCCATGCCCCGGACCTTGTCGACACCTCGGAATAATTCCTCTCCGAGCTTGCCACGCAGGGAGTGTGCGAGGTGCTCCGCCTCGGCCTCCCCCCCCTCCCAGGTCCCGTCCTGAAGCTCGGCTTCAGGACACTCACCCCGCCTGCCCACATCATGACAGGCTACCTACGGATTCCGCTCCGCTCGTGGACCCCGCCCCAGCCTTGTGCACTTTCTGCCAGCGCTTCGGGCACCAGAGCAGGGTATGTCGTGCCCGGAACCCGGTATGTAGGCGCTGTGCCCAAGGGCATCCAACAGATGCTTGCACGTGTGACGAGCCCCGTTGCATGGCCTGCCAGGGGCCGCAACCGGCCTCCTCCCCCCGATGCCCGGTCTGGCTGGAAGCCAAAGACTCGCCACGCAGCGAGGAACTCCGTTCCCCACACCACCAGCGGTGTGGACCCTGCCTCGTCCCCCCCCCGTGGCCGACCTCAGCTGAGGCGGCCGCTCGCTTTGTGCCCCTCCCGCCCTGGCCCTCCACTAGAAAACATTTTCAGCAAATTATCCTTGCGACCCAAAAACACAGCTGACAACCCTATTCCAATTCATTCAATCGATTTACCACAATCTCCTAGATTTTGACACAAATTATGGCACATCCCCACACCGCCATTATCGAATGGCACATCTCACACCGCGCATTGCCACAACTGACAATTAACCAACTCCACATAACAGAACCCACAACCGTCGCGGAACACTTCGCCACTTATTACTCTGGCACCTCCTCCAACACTCAGTACTCACAGCACACCACCACATTCCTTTGTGACACTCTTGCCACTTGTGACTTTGGCTCCAACAACTCAACCCCACAACGCCCCTTTACCCTCTATGAACTAAATGCATCCCTCATAAAAGTAACCAACACTGCTGTTGGCTCTGGTCAATTGGTATACCCTTTCTTTCAAAATCTCTCTTACTCCGGTAAAGACAACCTCCTTTCGGGGCTAAATCATCTACGGACTGAGGGTACTTTCCCAGCCTCTTGGTCTACTAGCACTATCATCCCTATCGCTAAACCTCTCAAACCTCGACACATCCCTTCCAGCTATCGCCCTATTTCTCTCACAAGTTGTGCTTGCAAAATCTTTGAACGCATGGTCAATGGACGAATCAGGGTATATCTTGAAAATACCAAAATTGTCTCCCATTTTCAAAGCGGCTTCCGGCCAAGGCGAAGCACCGCTGATAACCTCATCGAAGTTGTGGACTAAATTCAACGTGGATTCGCGAAAAATTCAAAACTATCACCATTTTTAGAGATTTGCATTCCGTTTAATAAAGTGCACAGTTCTTCAATTCTAAGGGCAAAATGGCCATCTTTATCGCCAACTTTCTCGAAAATCTTTCCTTCAACGTCCGTTGCGGCAACGTCCATTCCCGGCCCGACACTCGATCAGGGCGTCCCGCAAGGCAGCGTCCTATCCCCAACCCTAATCCTCATTATGATCAACGATGCATTGGACCAACTTAACCTGATTGCTCTCTGTCTAAAATATTATCTGTACGCCGATGATTTGACCATTTTGTGCATCCACCCCTCGTCAGATAAGGCAAACCATTTTGTACAACAAGCCATCAACCACATTGATTCATGGTGCTGCCTCTGGGGCTACAGATCTTCCCCACTAAATCGGTCACAATGCTCTTTCCGCAGCTGACCACATACATCCCACCCCATACACCGCTCCGCTATCGCGATCAAATTATCCCCCTCCAAATCTTCAAATATCTCGGAATTATACTCGACAAAGAAGTTTATTTCGGTCACCATATTACCTATCTTAAATAGTATATCTATATCTACCTATATTACCTCTCCCTCATCACCGGAGCACACCACACCACACCTACCCCCAGTCTCCGAGCTGATGCAAATCTTCCTACAACACCGCAGAACACTACAAATCGTTTGATATCACTTTAGGACAACTACACAGCAGAATCACCTCTTCAATATCGCCTGGTCTAACACCCCTGTTCGGCGCTCCTGCAGCAAACATAAGTACAGCATTGCTTTTGCAGCATTGTCCACGTGAATTATGTTCTCACCCTCGCACTGAAACTTCCCGTTGTAACCCCAGACCAAATTCCTCATTCTGACATACTGACCCATGGAACACCCTAAACTCGAGTATCTCTTTCGGCACAACGAAACCCCACTATCTCACGTCGAAACCCAAACCAAATTCTTTGAATATCAAGATGCCCATCCACACCACACATTTTGTTGATAGTTGAAAATATATATGAAACAGTATTTTGAATTTTTGCAATCGACACGTGACACTGCGTCTACCATCTACCACAGGTTGGCGAAATACTTTTACCCTTTTACACTTTACACTTTTACATTTGTGTGCATGTGCTATTTGATATTTCGTATGTCTTTCGCCAACCTGTGGTAGATGGTAGACCCGTGTCACATGTCGATTGAAAAATTCAAAATACTGTTTCAAATTTTTTTTCCTTCAAATAGCATACTTGTCACTCTTATGAAGGCATAAAGCCGAAACGTTGGTGTTCCTTTTTCGAATATATCATCTTGTGCCATTGTAATCTGTACACCACACGTTCTTTTACACAGACGGCTCTCGTACCAACGATGGTACGGGCGTCGCCTGGTGCGGTGGGCCAGACACTGGTCAGACCAATTTAACACTTAACCATTCGGTATGCACGGCAGAGTTAGTCGCCATGCTCACTTGCCTGCAACACATCATTGCACGACGCATTATCACCCCCACTACTATCTGCACTGACTCACGCTCCTCTATCGAAGCCCTCGCATCCATACGACCTGGCACCACGCACCCCACATTTCATGTTATCCGACACCTCTACCACGACAATCACGCGCATCTTCACCTCACCCTCCTCTGGATCCCTGGACACAAGGGCATCCCGGGAAACGAGCAAGCGGACGGTCTTGCCCGCGCGGCAATCGACCTTCCTCCCACCGATGGTGCTTCGTTACCCCCGGGGACCTCCTCTCCCCAGTAAACACATTATTTAAAAAGTATCTCAAGGCCTACTGGACACACAACACCTCACATTTACACAACATCAAGCCTACACTCTCTAAATGGCCCTCAGCCCACCGACACTCACGTCTGGACAAGGTGGTGCTAGCGCGTTTACACCAAATTACACACGACTATATTTTCCTTCCGCCACGCCACGCTCCACTTTGTACCACATGTGGAGTCTGCACTACAGTTGCACATATTTTACTTACCTGTCCTGCATATACTCCTGATTGTCTCTACATTCTTTAGTACTTTACCAAGATTCATGCGCAAATGCTGCTTCGAGTTCTCCTCCGAGATAAGCATCCGGTGCTCCTCGAGCTGCTTTTCCGCATTTTGCATGACACCAAGCTTTCCCAATTGATCAGATTTTCTGACTATTTTACCTGGTTCGAACTGATTTGATGTGAAGTTACAAGCTATAAGGCATGCGTTACACGCTGTCTTCCTCTCCTGATTCGTATGACACACATAGGTTAACATATAGGTTATTTTCCAATAGGTAGGAAGGGCTCGATCCAATTTGGCAAAAAAACTGACCGCTACCCCATAGTTTGCGTTTGGTTTTGTACCTTCGGTTTTCCAAGTAGCTTGGCTTTTCTTCCTACGGGTGTTATTACCAAGCTTTGACTAAAACACACACGAACACATTCAAGATTGTGTCCGGTCGCCCACGGCTCGCCCTGGGCGACGGACATTCGCTTCGCTTTCAGGCCATGGGTGGCTAGCGGAGCCTGAGCCGGATCAGTGATGCTGGCCACCTTCCAAATGCTCTTCCGTGTGCGATGTATGAATGCATGTATGTCTTGTATTTCCGGTATATACTGTATGACGTGTATGTACCCCATCCCCTATCCCACTGTTCTTGTTTGCCGGCGCTCCTCTACTTTCCTTTCTTGATTGCCTAATACCGGATGCCACATGAGCCGGTTTAGCGTAGTCCTTTCCTTAACGCAACTATCCTCTAGCGGATGACACTTTGGCACTGCTAAGGGAAAAAGAGTTATGTAACACATGAAATATGCATACCAGTAGTACTTAAACCACATATTCACAGACGTTCTCCGCAGCCTGGCATCCGGGGCTCGCTTAATTTGCAGATATAAAATTAAAGACAAGCCCACATTATTCAGCTATCCATGGCGAATTTTATCAAGGGTAAAATGTAGTCAAGGCGTTCTTGCATTTAACGGGGCAGAATTGGCATCCGTAGAATTCGATTTTATACCAGTTTCCATGGTGAGTGAAAACAATTTAATATTACATTAATTGCAGCTGCAATCGCATACCATTCATTTTTATCACATTTTTCTCGGATAATAAGCATGCATCAACGTATTTCAAGCACATGGTGTTCATCTTGAGCAAGGCTGGAGCCCGAGCAGGCCATTTCTCGTGCTCATATGAAATCCCATCTATGTAGATGACCTGGCTCGCTGGACGATGCGGTGCCCCATCTAAGTAGATGACCTGACTCGCTGGGCGGCGCGGTGCCCCATCTATGTAGATGACCTGACTCGCTGGGCGGCGCGGTGCCCCACCTATGTAGATGACCTGACTCGCTGGGCGGCGCGGTGCCCCACCCATGTAGATGACCTGGCTCACCGGACGGCGCGGTGCCCCACCTATGTAGATGACCTGATACGTCGGATAGCGCGGTGCCCCACCTATGTAGATGACCTGGCTCACCGGACGGCGCGGTGCCCCACCTATGTAGATGACCTGATACGTCGGATAGCGCGGTGCCCCACCTATGTAGATGACCTGGCTCACCGGACGGCGCGGTGCCCCACCTATGTAGATGACCTGACTCGCTGGGCGCCGCGGTGCCCCACCTATGTAGATGACCTGACTCGCTGGGCGGCGCGGTGCCCCATCTATGTAGATGACCTGACTCGCTGGGCGGCGCGGTGCCCCACCTATGTAGATGACCTGACTCGCTGGGCGGCGCGGTGCCCCACCTATGTAGATGACCTGACTCGCTGGGCGGCGCGGTGCCCCACCTATGTAGATGACCTGGCTCACCGGACGGCGCGGTGCCCCACCTATGTAGATGACCTGATACGTCGGATAGCGCGGTGCCCCACCTATGTAGATGACCTGATACGTCGGATAGCGCGGTGCCCCACCTATGTAGATGACCTGACTCGCTGGGCGGCGCGGTGCCCCACCTATGTAGATGACCTGATACGTCGGATAGCGCGGTGCCCCACCTATGTAGATGACCTGATACGTCGGATAGCGCGGTGCCCCACCTATGTAGATGACCTGACTCGCTGGGCGGCGCGGTGCCCCACCTATGTAGATGACCTGATACGTCGGATAGCGCGGTGCCCCACCTATGTAGATGACCTGATACGTCGGATAGCGCGGTGCCCCACCTATGTAGATGACCTGACTCGCTGGGCGGCGCGGTGCCCCACCTATGTAGATGACCTGATACGTCGGATAGCGCGGTGCCCCACCTATGTAGATGACCTGATACGTCGGATAGCGCGGTGCCCCACCTATGTAGATGACCTGACTCGCTGGGCGGCGCGGTGCCCCACCTATGTAGATGACCTGATACGTTGGATAGCGCGGTGCCCCACCTATGTAGATGACCTGATACGTCGGATAGCGCGGTGCCCCACATATGTAGATGACCTGATACGTCGGATAGCGCGGTGCCCCACCTATGTAGATGACCTGATACGTCGGATAGCACGGTGCCCCACCTATGTAGATGACCTGATACGTCGGATAGCGCGGTGCCCCACCTATGTAGATGACCTGACTCGCTGGGCGGCGCGGTGCCCCACCTATGTAGATGACCTGATACGTCGGATAGCGCGGTGCCCCACCTATGTAGATGACCTGATACGTCGGATAGCGCGGTGCCCCACCTATGTAGATGACCTGGCTCACCGGACGGCGCGGTGCCCCACCTATGTAGATGACCTGACTCGCTGGGCGGCGCGGTGCCCCACCTATGTAGATGACCTGACTCGCTGGGCGGCGCGGTGCCCCACCTATGTAGATGACCTGACTCGCTGGGCGGCGCGGTGCCCCACCTATGTAGATGACCTGACTCGCTGGGCGGCGCGGTGCCCCACCTATGTAGATGACCTGACTCGCTGGGCGGCGCGGTGCCCCACCTATGTAGATGACCTGGCTCACCGGACGGCGCGGTGCACCACCTATGTAGATGTCCTGATACGTCGGTTAGCGCGGTGCCCCACCTATGTAGATGACCTGACTCGCTGGGCGGCGCGGTGCCCCACCTATGTAGATGACCTGATACGTCGGATAGCGCGGTGCCCCACCTATGTAGATGACCTGATACGTCGGATAGCGCGGTGCCCCACCTATGTAGATGACCTGGCTCACCGGACGGCGCGGTGCCCCACCTATGTAGATGACCTGATACGTCGGATAGCGCGGTGCCCCACCTATGTAGATGACCTGATACGTCGGATAGCGCGGTGCCCCACCTATGTAGATGACCTGATACGTCGGATAGCGCGGTGCCCCACCTATGTAGATGACCTGATACGTCGGATAGCGCGGTGCCCCACCTATGTAGATGACCTGATACGTCGGATAGCGCGGTGCCCCACCTATGTAGATGACCTGATACATCGGATAGCGCGGTGCCCCACCTATATGGATGACCTGGCTCGGCCAGTTACCAAGAGAGGCAGTTGCGGTTGGTTCACAATCTCCCTGCCGACAACAGAGGAATGGTGCCAGATTATGTGCCTGCAGCACGGGAGCCCACCACGAGTGCAGCCGGCGAGGTGTCAAGGGGCGAGCCAATGTTGTAGTGGAAGTCTATTGCAACAGGGAGCTTTCAATTGGGAAAGGAAACAGATAGACCGTCATCATGGGGAATTGCATCATATACCCTGTTGAGCTCCATGTGCCCTGTCTCTTGTGATCGCCGTTCCAGCGCCACCTAATGGTGCTCTATGCCCGTATTTGACAACATGGAACACTTAGCCATGGACAATGACATGCTGGCCATCGGGTACCCTTCATGCTGTTGTCAGTTGCATAATTTGTTCCTCCATCTCGCTGTTTTGTTTATTTTTCTGAAGTCCCGTGGACAACTGTTGGGGATTGAACCACTTGGCTACCTTGTCCCATCCCAGCCCTGTAGTTAAGTTTTATGACATTCAAGTTCGGTTCAGTTTCTCGAAATACTGCGATGAAATGCTTCGAATGCCGCAATTTTGAACGTGCCGTCAGTATGTATCTGTATAAATGCTTGGAATGTTTTCCATTCGCCTCTTTAAATCTCAGCACATACGTTGAACGGCGTTATTACTGGGAGCGCTACCAAGCCAAAGTGGTGCGTCAGAGACAGCTGGAGCCGCGGGAAGCTTCTACAGATTCAGCTATTCGTTCCCGTAAAATCCAGGCCAGACGTTAATCGCATGCAAATGAGCTACCTTCAGTGCGCATGTCTTTGACGCCATCCGCAGCATGGCAGTCTGTCTGTTCCAACAAACCGGCATCATTTCACGACGTGACAAAGTATATAGTCCCGTCCTACGTATGAGCGTAAGCATCCTACGGGAATGAATGTCATCATCCAATAAATATCAATAACAGGGTTATATTTACGAGTATATAACCTATATACGATAGTATACGAGTATATACGAGTATATAACCTCCACGTATCGGAACTCAAGTGAGGCTTCAAGTAAAGCGTTATGGGTTCATGCAGCGAATTTGTGCTGGTAGTTCTACGAAGAATTGTGGGCAAAGTCTGAAGTTTTCCGAAGTAGTTAACTTCATCCGGGACAGAGAAAGAGACTGCACGCCATTGTATGGGAGAAAACTTGACGCAATGTAGAAACTAATTTGCACTAAGCCATCTTGTTTAAAACGTTGTAGCTTCTTTTATCTGTATGACCATCGAAGGCCGAACAGTTAACAAAACAGTGAACATTGTGAACGAGCATCAAAGTAGTTCACAGTAAAAGGCTGACACAGTGTCGTAGCAGATATGCTAATGGTACTCTTGGTTGGATTGCAAAGCAAGCTTTCAAGACATCCTACAGCAAATTGGAGGGAAGACTAAGCCAACGGGAACAGCTATATCGCATATGACAAGCATGCTACGATTGTCCTACATGCATTATTTTGATGTTCATGACACAAAATGCATGCATGTTGCATGCCTACATGCAACAAGTGCAACACCTGTATACATACGTGCGTGTACAACATCCACAACATGCTTCAGCATCCACCCATCTGGTCAGTTTTCACCCAGACACGCCATTCGTTTTGTCACAATCCAGACACCTTTGCCATCGTCATAGGCCATCAATGCCGTGCCATCGACATTGTCACATGTGAGTGCCCATTGATGCTGCCACAGTTGAAATGCCATCGAAACTGTCGCAGGCGAGTGATGTTGGGTCATCATGCTGTTGTTGTCGCATCATGCAGAAGACATTGCCATAGCCGAAATATAATTTGTATGTCTTCCACTTGCATGCACTCATTTAGATAGGCACAACCTTCTAAGGTATACCCAACATGGATTTCGATCTCAAATATCTTGTTTAAATAACCTATTGGAGTTTATGGAGTATGTAACTAAAGAAGTAGACAATCAAAGCAGGATAGATGTAGTGTACTTGGACTTTAGCAAAGTTTTTGACAAAATTCCACATGGGCGTCTAATTCAGCAACTAGAACAGCATGGGATTGATTGTAAGGTTCTAGATTGGATTTAAGCATGGTTAAGGGGAAGGAGACAAAGGGTAGTGTTAAATGGATGTAAATCTGAATGGAAGGATGTTCTGAGTGGAGTGCCACAGGGCTCTGTTCTAGGGCCATTTCTCTTTATCATCTTTGTGAATAACATTGAGTTAGGGTTGAGGAATAGGGTGTTCAAATTTGCTGATGACATCAAATTAGTAGGATTGGCTAACAGTAGTGATCAATCTAGTAATATTCAACTAGACTTGGAGGACCTAAAGCGTGGGCTGATCAATGGCAGATGTCTCTCAACTAGAAAAATGTAAGGTTATGCATCTTGGGTCTGGAGGTGAAACTTTCAGATATACAATGGGAGGTAGGAAAATTGATGTTATTGAAGAGGAAAGAGATATAGGTGTGCTGGTTTCAAATGATCTTGAAGTAGAAAAGCAATGTGTCTGAGCTAGGAACAGGGCAATCAGATGCTGGGAATCATTAATAGGAGTGTGAGGTATAAGAGCAAAGAAGTGATGAATCTGCTGTACTTGGCCTATGTGCGACCCCACTTGGAATATTCTGTACAGGCATGGAGCCCCTACTTAGGAAATATATAGATATGCTCGAAAGAGTCCAGCGCAAAGCCACTAGATTCATCAGTGAACTAGGTAACTTAGAATATGGGGAAAGACTTATGTACTTATGTTCATGAAAATATGTTCTTACCCAAGTATAAGAGATTAAGGGGTGATATGATTGAAATGTATAAAGTTATTGAATGGCTAGATCCGGTCAATCTGAATGATGCCCTTCTATTTAGACTATCACATAGGGGTCATCAATTCAGGTTAGACAAATTAAAATGTAGGACAGTTAAGCGGCAACAGATCTGCAGTCAAAGGATTGCTGATCAGTGGAATAGTCTGCCTGCTGATGTTGTGCGGAGTCCCTCATTTAATATATTTACAAATAGGGTGGACAACTATTTTAGGTTGCAAAATATTGTTTTTTAGTTCTAGGGGGTGGTGGATTGGGTGATATCTATGCTAAGTGTGTGTGCACTGTATGGGCCCCTTTAGGCGGGCATGGATGGAGTCTGAAAATTATTGGTAGGGCACTCAAGTCACATTTGTTACACGAAGTGAAGTGAATAGGGCTGGATATGTCTGGTAGAAAGACATTGATGAGTGTGGGATATGTTGGTCCCTGTGTTATTCCTAGAACTTGGACCCTTATGTTTGTTTTATCATGCTGATCAATTGAGTATTATACTAGCTATATAGGGTATATTATACTACTAGTATT
The DNA here is from genome assembly GCA_034440615.1 of Ashinkailepas kermadecensis. Taxonomy (NCBI): domain Eukaryota; kingdom Metazoa; phylum Arthropoda; class Thecostraca; family Neolepadidae; genus Ashinkailepas; species Ashinkailepas kermadecensis. The sequence goes on from JAOTOM010004599.1 coordinate 112,627, forward strand.
ATATTTTGTTATATAGGGTGTACCTAGCAGCAGATTCAGCACAGACCTTCGGGAATGTGATACTGATGAGATTGGCTATGGTGCCACAATGGGGCATGATTGTAGGAGTTTGGATTTGTTGAGGAGTGTGATATGCAATATCAGGTGACTAGTGCCAGATAGGCTGGGGTGTATAGTTTCCTTGGAACTATAGTTCCCTTGGAACCGAGATAATGGATTGATTGGGGTGTGATCATATACTTTTCTGGTATTTTTTCTAGATAGGTTTGACTTAGATGGCCCCTGTGGCTCTTCTTAAGCCTTAACACTTTATGAACCTTATTAACCAAACGTCATCTGGAATATTGCCGATTTCATCACGCTTTAGATCTGTGATATTCATCCAAGCTGATTGCAAGTACATGTCCTGTTGTTGATACCTGAAACGTTGCAACACACGTTTATTAAATTTGAACGTTTGCTTTGCCGTGACCATGAACAGCTAAGATCCGGGCGTTTTCTGACTGGTCGTGGCTGCTGTTTGTCACTCGTCTCTCTTGGGCTCAGTGAAGACCGGTGGCTTCAGCCCAGAAATCGCTACGGCCGTAGAACCTCTTTGCCAGCTGCCACGCCCCAAGAACACTTGGCTGTGGATAATGGGAAACATGATTTCATATTGATGTTCTGTTTGTTTTTGGCATGGTGCATCATTTACGCGACGCGCAATAGCAATAATCATGCTTTTACTGACAACTGAGCCATACCAGGGTACAATTCATGCATTCATTTCTCAGTCCTAGGACGACAATTTCACGAAGATGATAACGAGACATAGGTGGAGAATAGGGTATGGCAGATATGTCCATGGCCACATCAACGTCAAAGTTGATGTGACATTGCCACAACATCCTTCTGGGACAGCCTGTATTTTTAAAAGACAATTCAGACAATGTTGTCAGTTCAAGGTTGAATTCACACCATTCAACAAGTCAAAACAAATAGAACTGACACCCACACATGCCACACCTTTTCATATAATTTACTATAGAAATGCTAGACACCTCGAAAACACTTGAAGATCATCGCCACATGTTTTTAGAACATCTTGCATATTCAGACATAAAAAGGAACAGTGGCGTACCGAAAGGGACAAATGGGACCAAAAATCGCGCCAAATGCCCCAAAAAACGCGTCGGCTCAGAAAACACGAGACGGACCCCTGACAGATCGCACTGTGGCCACGAAAAATCGCACCTTAACGCGAACAACATGAAGCTGGGGATCACCGAAAAGTAATTCGGAGACCGGAAAATCACGCGGGTCAAAAATCGCACCAAAAACAACCCAAAAACGCATCGGGCCCAGAAAGCAGTGTCGGGAGCCCGGGATATTACGCTGGTGGCCCCAGAAATCATATCGGGGCCTCAAGAATCGCACCAAGATCAGACAACGATGAAGTTGGGCACCCCAAAATCAACCCAGGCCCCGAAAATCATCCTGGGACCCCAACAATCGCACCAGAGCTTCGAAAAACTCGTCGGCGCTGGAAAAAAACGTGTCGTGAAATCGTTAAAGGGCCACAAACATCATACTGGAACTCTCCCCTTCTCCCATAAAAAATGAAGCCTGGCCACAAGAAATCAATTCATATCCTGAAAATCACTTTAGGGTACGAAACATCACGTCAAAGGCCCCCAAAAACCTTGAAAAATATCACGCTCGGACTACCAAAATTGCGCCCGGCTTCGAGAAATCGCACAGAGACCCGACCAAAATGAAACGGGAACCAGAAAAATCAATCTGGGCCTGGAAAATCCATGCGGAGCCCCACAAATCGACCCAAAGTCTCCAAAAATGCCTCGGAACCCGAAAAAAGGCACAACGGGGCTGGGAAGAAATCAGCCAAGGGATAAAAATCGCACTCAGGGCACATATATATTGCGTCGGGGGCTCGAAAAACCAAGCTGGGCACCATGAAGATGACTCCAGGAACCGGAAAGTCGACCCGGACTCCACAAATTAAATAGAGGCGCCACAAAATTGCGTCCAGCCCAAAAAACTCGTGGCTGGAGCCGCACAAAATTCCCGTGGGTGTCCAAATAAATACAGCTGGCCATAAAAGCACAGCGGGAGCCAGACACTTGCCAGGGCCCTTGAAAGCACATCGATTAATGTATATATATAAATATATATTTATATATATATATATATATATATATATATATATATATATATATATATATATACATATGCATATATATATATATGCACATAGAATTACATGCATAGCCCATGAAGTGGCATACCGAGGAGAAGGGGAATTTCCCCACCCCCGGAGAAGTGGGCCTTTCAAAAATAGAGATGGGTTGGGCATCCTCAAAATCCGTCGACCCTGACGCAAATCTTAGGTACGCCACTGCAAAGTAAGCACAATTCACGCTGCAGAAAATGGGCTGTTCGAGCAGCTTGAAAGCTACCTACAGAGGTAAGTAATTTAACAACCAAGTAAATCCAAGAATTCAAATATAGGGTGCGATGCACAAATGCCTTACGTCTACATATCCATTTATGCCTACTCAGAGACTGAAAACTACGTGGTCCCAATACATGAAAGCAATGGGCAGGCTCAAATGGATTGGGGGCATGCCACATAGGGTCCCATACATTTTTTTTTGGTGGGGGACACCAACACTGAAGGAGAGGGGGACAAGTGCACTCCCAAAAACATTCAAAGTTATACCGCTGTCTCTTCCAATAATTTCAACTTGTAACATGGGATCCCTTATATTGTGCCCCAACCCCCCATTTCATTTGAGCTCGCTCATTTCTTCTGTGAATTGTTCCAGCTGAATAATTTTCAGAAATCAACGTCCCTGCTAGATTTTCCATACCCATATCAGGGCTTCCCTTTTATGCTGGTGCCCTTGTTGCCCGTACTGGGTGAATTCTCTTGCGTTCTGGAGCCTCCTTTCCCAGGTTAGGTGCCTCCTCCGCGTCTTGAGGGGAGTGGGGGACTCTTCATTTTTGGGAACCTCACCTCTTTTCATGCCTGCTACCACTCCCACCTTAAGCGCTTCCACTCATTTCCTGTGGCCTCCTGGTCTTCGAGGCATCATTCGGTCCTGGGGACCTCCTAATTCGTCTTGAAGAACTCCTCTAGTCCGGCAGGGGCCTCCTTTTCTCATCTAGAGGACTTCTTTTCTAAATTAGTGGCCTCCTCTCACGTCTTAGGTGCCTCCTCTATGTTTTGATCCTCCTTCCCATCTTAGGGTGGTCTCTATGTCCTGGTTGACTCCTCTTCTCTCTCAGAGATCTCCTTGTCCAAGTCAGGAGCATCCTTTCTTATCTCAGTGACCTTATTTCGTGGTGGCCTTCTTACCTATCTTGGGACCTCCTCTTGCGTTCGGGAGCCATTCTCTTGTCCTGTGACCTTCCTCTCCTATCTCAGAGTACTCCTCTTCCATCATGGGACCTCCTTCCCAACCTTGTGGCCTTCTCTCCAGAATTAGGGACCTCCCGTGATGCCTCGGGAGCCCCATCTTCAATCCTGGGAAGCTTTACCCATCTTGGGGACTTCCTCTTGCTTCTCCGGATCCTCATCCCTATCCCACCGTCTTCCTCCTTTTCTTACCTGGGGAACTCCTTGCCCATCTTTGACGGCTATCTCCTCAGCTCTGGGACCTCCTACTCTCTTCTAGAAGATCTTTTTTTCCGAAGTAGAGGCCTCCTGTGACGTATTGATGGCCTCCTCATTTGCATTTGAAGCCAATCTTTTCCTCTCTCAGGAGAGTGATCTTGCGTCTTGATGGACTTATCCTCTCCTAGGGACCTCTTCTCTTCAAAATTAGGGGCCTGCTTTACCATCTCAGTGGCCTTCTCTCATTCCTGCAGAGGTCTTCTTTCTCGTCTTGGGGTTTCCTCTTGCATGCGGGGAAAACTACTCCTTATATCCTATGCACCCGCTCTTATCTTAGGGGCCTCCTATTCCATCTTGGGGAGGGGAGGAGAGCGAGATGGCCTCCATTCAAGGCTCTGGGAATCATTTTACAAATTAGGAATGTCCTGTCACGCATCGGGGGCCGCCTCGTTTAGTGTAGGGGAGTTTTTAGGGCCATCCCTGAAGGGGGAAACTCTTCTGGCACGTTGATAGTTTAGGGTACCTCAGCGTTGGACGATATTTAAGACCCCGGTTAAATTCAATGGTTCGAAGCCTTCCATCTCCGAGCTCTGATCTCACATCTTGACACGCACTTCCAAAACCAGCACTTCTATATTGTGCTATTAGTCAACAGACAAATGGCCACGAAGATCAAACAATAATGCGCAGCGTGATATAGCGTTAACAAGGTAGTTTCATTTTGACAGACAGGTGCAACTATTTCTATCAGATAATTACATCTCCACAAACAGCGACTCTCAGGCAGAGTCCAGGCGTACCTTAGTATGGGGCCAGGGCTGGCCAGACGGCGGCCGCCAGAGGGGCGACCGCCCACCACGACCGTTCCTCCAAGAGAGCCCTACTGCCTCGCGGTACCGTCGCTAGATACCCTCGGCAACGCCTGTCCCACGTGACCAACACGTCACTACTGCGTCGCATGGTCCGGACGTCGGGCCCGAGTCGAGAACAATAGCAGACTACTGCAGGCGGGCGCGCTCTCTGACATCAGACATCAGAGACACAATGTCAGCTCAGAGTCAGATATCAGAGCCGCCTCTGATGACATCCAGAGACTGGCCTCGCGTGGGAACGAGTGCTGAGACGGCACCTCGGTAGCCTCGCTTGGCCTGGCGCCGCACACGTGAGCTGTTCCGACAGGATGCACCGGATAGGCGACCCACAACAATCGGCTCGGCAAGGCGTACTGTTCAGACAGCCGACCGGCTCAGGGCGCTGCAGCCCAAATTACATTTCATCATCCAAGACACCCACATTCGCATCACCCGGCATTGAACGTTGGGGGGTAGGGGGCTGAATGACTGGGATTTAGATGCCCCAAAACCTAACTTTGTTACATTAGCCTGGGTGGCTCCTTATCCGCCTCGGCTTTTCGTCTTGGGGGCCTTCCACAACATCTTCGAACCTCCTCCCCATCTCCATGCACCTGTTTCTTATGGACCGGGTGTGACTTCCTGTGGCCTCATTGTCTGTTTTGGGGTCTCCTATTTTATCCTGAAGGCCTCATTACCCGTCTTGGGGGATTATCGTGCGCCCTGGTGTCTTTTCTCGTCTCCTAGGGATCTCTTCTTCCAAATTTGGTGTTTACCCTTAAGTGTTGTGGCTTCCTCTATCTTGACTGTCTCCTTACTCGTCTTAGGGAATCCTCTTGCGTTCAGGGTTCTCCTGTCATTTCTTAGGGGCTTACTTTTTGCAAATTATGGGCCTCCTCTCGCGCCTTAGGGGGCCTCGTCTCATTTCTTGGGGCCTCCTTGCCTGTCTTGGATGTCCCCTAGTGCGTCATACTCTCCCCTACATTTCATGGTTCCCATCTCCGGTCTTAGATGACCCTTCTTATAACCTGGGACCCCTTTAGCATGGCCTGTAGCTTCCTCTGCCAAATTATGGGTCTCCTGCCACACATCGGGACCTCCTTTATCATGGCGACGTCTTATCTGTCTTGAGGGGGGGTAATTTTTGGTACCTCACCTATCGTACAGGCTAACACTCCAATCTTATCCTTCTTTTCAGATTTCCTGGGGACTCCTTACCGGTCTTCGGGACCTCATTCGGCCCTGGAGACCTCCTAACCCATCTTTCGGGACTTCTCTTGAGTCCTGCAAGGGCCTCCTTTTCTTCTAGATTCCTCCTTTTCCAAATTCTGTGCCTCCTCTCACGTTTTGCGGGCCTCCTGCTCTGTGTTTTGATTCGAACTTTGCCCATCTTAATGGTGATCTCATATCCATGGTGGACTCCTCTTCTCTCCCAGGCGCCTCCTCTTCCAATTTACAAGCATTCTTTCCAATCTCAGTGGCCTTGTCATTTCCTGTGGACATTCTCACCCGTCTTGGGGAATTATTTTCCGCCCGGTGGCTATCACTCTTATCCGATGGCCTTCCTGTCCTATTTTAGGGGCGTCCTCGTTCATCATGAGGCCTCATTTCCAAGCTTGTGGCGTCCTTTTCCGAATTAGGTGCCTCCTGCCACGTCTCGAGGTCATCCTTTTCCATCTTGGGGAAGCCTTACACGTTTTGGGACCTCCTCTAGCGTCTCCGAAACCTCATCTCATATCCACTGGTTTTCTCTTCCGTCTTCGGGCCTTCTCTCATTTTCTGGGGCCTCTCTGCCCGTATTCGGGGCCTCCCTTTCAATCCTGGGGCCACCTTGCCAATCTTTGGCACTCTCTTGAGTTCTGAGGCCTCCTATACTTTCCTAGGGGACTCATTTGTCGAATTGGAGGCCTCCTCACGTGTTGCAGGCATCCTCATCTGTATTTTGAGCCTCACTATCCTCTTAGCAGAGTGATCTTGCGTCTTGGTCTCCACTCTTCTCTCCTAGGGGCCTTCTATTCCAAAATAGAGCCTCTTTTCCCATCCCAGTGGCCTTCTCTCATTCCTGCGGAGACCTTACCCATATTGGAACCTCCTCCTGCGTCAGGGGAAATCTTTCCTATCCTATGTCCTCATTTTCTATTATAGCGGCCTCCTCTTCCATCTTGGTGGCCTCCTTTTCCAACTTAAGAATCTCCTGCCATGCATCGGAGACCTTCTTGTCTAACCGGGGTGGCTCCTTGTCAGTCTCGGGGCATCCTATTCGTCCAGGGGGGCCTCCTCCCCGTCTCTGTCCTACGTCTCTTGCTGGGACCTGATCTGATTTCCTGGGTGCCTCGTTGCTAGTCTTGGGGCCTCCTTGTCAGCATGATCTATTGTCCCGTCGGCCTCCTTGCTCACCTTTGGGATAACCCCACACAAATATTTTCATCAAAATATAAAAAAATTTGGTGTCATGCCCTTGTCGATTTGTCGTGGAATGGGCCAGGTACCTTTTTTAAGCTGCATTCATAAACCCTACTTATGTAAGTTTCGCCTGTGTCTGTAATAACCGTTGCCAAAGCACAATTCGGGTGAGCTGTTGTTGCATCGAAAAATATTCCAAACGAATATTTTTCGTTTATTTAATTTAATATTTAACGAATATTTTTCGTTGTTGCACTTTGCACAAAGGGTGCAAAGTGCAAAATGTGATTCACGGAGTCACCAGAGTGTGGTGGTTAATTGATGACACCGTGAAATTTAACACTACGAGTATGACATTGCATGAAACGAATCAACCCCCACCCTCCCTATCCAGGGCCGGTGGCCACACTCACGAGTGGTGGCGCGCGTTTTCCTCGTTTGACTCGCCTTGACATCTGCGTATGACCTCAGCGTGGACAGCGTCAACTACCGAGAAAAAGAGAAGCGCATCCTGGACAACATCTTGTTCGTCGGCTCGGGTCGCAACGCCAGCGGATACGACAAGCGGATCCGCCCCTCCGGCGTTAATGGTACAGGTGAGGTGTAGGACGACCAGCATGACCCTGACCGTCCTGTCGCACCCTCCTGCCCGCGGCTCCTCTTCGTGGTCTAGCCGGCCAATGACGCCATGCCTCGCCCACACAAGGCAGGTGGCACCGGGGAAATGCCACTGACGGCCGTCAGCGTATGCGTCGCAGCTTCACCAGGCGTGACCATGCCGGTGTTGTACCGACAGAACGGCTAACTGGGCCATCAAGATAATTAATCATGGCGTGATGTTGGAAGCGTTGATCGTATGCGTTTGAGGGACAATTTTCACCCCATTGCTGATTATCCCTCAATGGTTCAATTCCCTCCCGCCAAGGTTACCATTATTGGTTCTCCAACTACAACACGGGGTAAACCGTACAAACCTAGCATTTTTTTTCCATAAAACGACGCCTAGCGAAACACATCATCATTTCATACACTGCATATAGCTCCATGACTGGGAAATGCCGGGTGGCATCATTCGCATGAATGATGCTTCATCACGTGACGGCACAAGCCAACATTGAGGTAACCATGATCAATACTTCGAAAATCCCGTGAAGATGACACCATGCCATGATGTAGTTCGCCTGGAACATCTTGCACAATGAGGGTTTCGGTTGCCTTGTTACCACATGCTATCTTGCGTGCAGCCATCTCACAACTGCACTTTGTGTGACGAATAGATATGTTTGTGCGCACCGTCACGCCAGCAAGCACTGTTGGACCACTGCCCGGAACGTTTTACAACACCGAGCTCACCCACTCGACCACGTGAGTATTGCCACCTTGCCAGCCTGGCCTGTTCCAGATGCCATCCAACCGACGCTCATCCATCCGGTCATCGTAGGGTCGTACTAGTTAGATGTTGTGCATTGTCGAACAATCGCATGATTGCACTTGAGGTATGAACTGGAGTGAAAATTCCCCGTATATTGGAAATATTTCTGTTGCAAGGTCATGGCCAATGGTGAATTGATTTACCAGAGAGGAGGAGCGAACTGGACAGTGGTACCGCGGTGGAAGCAGTCGGTCTTTGACAAATAGGAAATTAGCAGGGCATATGCTTGTTAATTTCTTTATCACCATTATTGTGTGATAAAGCGTAAGTGAGATGAGGTTTATTAGGACACGAAACGTATACTAGAATGGACCAGCATAGAACCGTTCGTTAGGTACAATTATTAACTGCCTCTATTACTCTGTTCAAATTAATTTGAAAATGGAATAATATACCATTGGATATATGGCGGTAGCAGAACTGCATTATGAAAAGGAACTCGACTAGTTCAATGTCAACTTCGGAAACAACAATTTTGAAATCCATCGAAGGTGTCGCATTTAATTGTCAGCTTTAGTGCCTCTCATTCAATTTCGGTGCGCATTGCAATCGGTTTCGGGCATAGTCCTCGCATACCGGTCACGCTGCCTCGCTAATTTTGGACAGAGCTTACCAAAAGTTTTGGGCACTCACTGCGGACATTTTCCTAAATGCGCCTTCTCCAGTTTTGGCACGCTTTCCCAGTTCCAAGCATGATGCACGGATGGGACTTTGACTTGGTGGATGTTTTAGTGGAGTGTGAGCAAATTATGGTTGACAACTCAAGAAGAGAGGACGGTGAGGCCGGCCCATAGGACAGCATAATACCATACTAGAGCTCGAACGAATATTTGGTGTGTATTATTCTGGGAGGGGCAATGCTCGAACTTCTCGAAGGATATACAGAACTTTACCTACGGCATGATACGAAGCAGTTTGTTAGGCATAAACCCAGCCTTGCTCTAGAATCCCGCAGGATCCTTCCTGAATAAAGGTCCATCACACTTTAGATCCTGTAAGCTTCTAGAGATGCTAAGACATATGAGAAGATTTTAGATTCCGTCAGATATTTGACATCTCCAATTCTGGTAGATGTTTCGCCAAAAATTGCCATCTTGGCACATTGAGAGTTTGCATTTATTTTTCCTCGGGTACCGATATCGATTCCAATGCTCATTTTGTAAGCCCATACAATTAGATTATGAATTTGGAAACCACCACTGGCCCGGGAACTTGAAGCTACGTAGTTAGGGAGCTGGAGGCCTTTATTTTACAAGAAGAGAGGTTGAATCCACACCTCCCCTGGTCATTTATCCAGGTGATAAGCCGAGACGAATCCAGAGGGAAGGGTTTCGCTAACAAATAATGTTCACTCGCATTGCATATATATCATGGATTGTGATTGCGAAGATATGAGCACCATGCATGCTTACGCGTCTTCAGCAGTGAAAACTCGTAAAGCGTAGACGCTCACTTGGTCTTCCAATGCTCACGTCCTGCTTTTCTTTACATTAGTTGAATTGTCGTGGATTATTCGAATGGGCTTTCCGATTTGCTCCTGCTCCCATGACCTGAATGAGGGAGAAGAATAACACCCGACATCAGTTCTTATCTGACCGTTCAGGTGGCCGATCGCATATCCCAGCTAAAAATGTCACCGGCTTGATACCCATTTTCAATGCCTCTTTACTAGTTCCTACTTTCGTAATACCGCGATAGTTCTTCCTCAAAAACAGCTTAGGTTATGACCGTTGTAAATGGCAGATGTTAATTCATGGCGAAGTATAGTGGTTTTCTCGTTTACAGCATAGATACGCGTTCGAACGTACATACATACTCAGATTATTAGAAGCAACGTGAACACCATGAAAACATGCCAATTTGAACTATAATCAGAACATTTTGTCGCACAACAATGAGATATATCCTCATAACCACAACTTTTTCCGACTAATGATATTGACGTGGCAGCCACAATAATGGCTTCATAACTGTAATATTGTCTTGACATCCATAATAATGAGTTGACACACATATGTTCTGAGCGTAACCTATAGTAGGACTATCCTACTACTACGCATCAACAATTGCCAATATGCGCATGTAGTGTACGTATGGCTCGACTGGTATGGTGTTCGTATGGCATGTACACCGGATGAATTCGACTGAATCAAGTTGGACGGTCCAGAGTTATTTTTTAAATGATTTGGTTTCGTAAAAAGTAACTACCTTGCTGCACAACACATTTCATGCGTCTGGTTTCTATTTATCATATTCAAACCCATCGACGGGTGACTTCTGGTTGCATGTGCCTGATGTACCGACCCAAAATAATGGACCAATAAATTTGAATCGGAGAACGAAATGAAAACCGAACATCTGTTCCCGTTTTCCTCTTTTCTTTCGTTGGAGTTGTCCACGACACGGTCGTCATATTGCTGAATTCCGTACCAACACTGTCGACTTTGTTGAAACACCTGATGACCGCATTTGGGTGCGTTGCGATTTCGCCGGGACTTCGCCGTAGCCATACAGGCGAACTGGTAAGTCTGCCGAGGGGCGCCGACCGAGGCAAGTTTCTCCGATATGTCCATCAGCCGTCGGCGTCGCCGCCAATGCATACCAAAAGAGTGCACGGCCAGCGACGGACGGCGCGTCATCGGCGACCGGTCCGTCCAAGTCGCCGCAGGCGCGTCCGGCCGACTGGGTGGCGGCGACAAACAGCGTGGCACCGGACGAGTGCCACTCGCGCGGGTGCCGCTCCGCTCCCGCTCCACTCCAGCTCGACTACCGCTCGACTCTCGCTCGGCTCTCGCTCGGCTCCCGCTCAATCGAACGTGGCCGGCCGCTGACAGATGTCATTGGAGCCGGCTGCCGTCGTCAGACCGCTCTGGCCGGCCAAACAGACCGCTCCGGCCGACCAAACAGACCGCTCCGGCCGACCAAACAGACCGCTCCGGCCGGCCAAACAGGCCGCTCCGGCCGACCGAACAGGCCGCTCCGGCCGACCAAACAGACCGCTCCGGCCGACCAAACAGACCGCTCCGGCCGACCAAACAGGCCGCTCCGGCCGACCAAACAGGCCGCTCCGGCCGACCAAACAGGCCGCTCCGGCCGGCCGAACAGGCCGCTCCGGCCGACCAAACAGACCGCTCCGGCCGACCAAACAGACCGCTCGGCCGACCAAACAGGCCGCCCTCCGGCCGACCAAACAGGCCCTCCGGCCGACCAACAGGCCGCCGAAAACGGCTCCGCCGACCAAACAGGCCGCTCCGGCCGACCAAACAGGCCGCTCCGGCCGACCAAACAGGCCGCTCCGGCCGGCCGAACAGGCCGCTCCGGCCGACCAAACAGGCCGCTCCGGCCGACCAAACAGACCGCTCCGGCCGGCCAAACAGGCCGCTCCGGCCGACGGTTAGGCCTGACGGCCGACCAAACAGGCCGCTCCGGCCGACGGTTAGGCCTGACGGCCGACCAAACAGGCCGCTCCGGCCGACGGTTAGGCCGCTCCGGCCGACGGTTAGGCCTGACGGCCGACCAAACAGGCCGCTCCGGCCGACGGTTAGGCCGCTCCGGCCGACGGTTAGGCCTGACGGCCGACCAAACAGGCCGCTCCGGCCGACGGTTAGGCCGCTCCGGCCGACCAAACAGGCCGCTCCGGCCGACGGTTAGGCCTGACGGCCGACCAAACAGGCCGCTCCGGCCGACGGTTAGGCCGGACGGCCGTCGCCTCCCGTCCGGACCGTGTCGTCCCGCAGAAGGCCGTCTTTTTGGATCCGGGTTTATGGGCGTGGCCTGCTGGATTACTCCCAAGAGTCGCGGCCCAAGGTTGTACCAAGGATCCATTGGCAGAGCATGGGGTGTGTCAGGTGTGGCCAAGGCCACACCAACTTCAAAGTAGGTACGGCATTGCCACACCAACTTTCTGTGAAAGTCCGTATTTTTTAAAGGCAATTTATACAATTTTGCCAGTCAAAAGGTTGAATGCACTCACACTCAATAAGCAACAAACACTCAATAAGCAAGAAATAGAGAAGTGACAACCATGCATACCACAACGTTTGATATTATCTACTATAATAATGTTAAACACTTCAAAAACACTTGATCACCACCTCAGATTTTGAGAAAATCCGACTTTTTGCATACACGAAGCAAACACAATTCACACTCCAGAAAATGGTTTTGTCTGAGTAGCTTGAACGATCCAGGTAGATAGTTAGTACCTATCTAGGTAGTTTCTCGACAACCATGTGAATCCCGGAATTTTAACATGGAGTATGATGCACATGTGCCTTGTATCTACATATCCCTATATGCCAACTCAGAGACTGAAAACTGCATGACTCATGAATATATGCTCCACTATGTTCCATCAAACCAACAACCAATAACCTGCAAAAACAACAGACTTACTGGGGAGTCGCTGGACAAATCTTGTCTTGCTTGCGCCAAAATCGCTACTAATTGAATCATGACATTCGGTCTGATAGTTGATTCAGATGTGGAATTTTGCATCTTTGAGGTGGTGCCTGTGCTTGATTTATGTTTTCGAATCATATATTTGGATAGGATGTTTTCTGGTAATCACATTTGGAAAGAATAGCATTCAGTCCAGCACATTTCACAAGTATGATAGGTGTTTGGGTAATCACAATTGAATTAAATGTGATCTTCGTATTGACATCAGATATCTATGGTATAACATCACATAGGGCTACCGAATTTTCATGAATAATTCAGAAATGATGGTATTAAAAATAACAAGTGAGCCAACACCAAATGCATGAACATGACATGTAGCCCTATATTTCTTCAATAACTGCACAATGTGCTATTAGGAACTTTTCAAGCCTGAAATTGATATCCTGGTACCAAGTGAGTAGGCATCTACCTGCTGAGGCATGAACCCCGACAAGTTCACTGCAAGCAACTCGTTTAGGGCACCTCGTGAAAAAGATCAACGCAGCACGGCTATCAAAATACTGAACCCAGACAAGGTCATTTAATCAACACGATCAACAACTGGTTCATATCTCAAGGTTTTCTTTCATCTTGGTATTTAGTAGCCTTCATTTTGTGACGCCATTGAAGCATTATTTACGTTAAAAATATGATTGTCCAAATTCTCTGGTTATGATAGATAGATTAGGGATTGAGGATATTTCCTGGAACTCGATTTTCAGAAATCGTCTGTCCACGCCATTTTCTGTAGGAATAAAAAGATCACAAGGAGACATAATCCCTTGCTCCTTTATCTGAAAATTCCACTCATAAAGAAACGGTGACGTCACAATGGCTTTGGCTCTACCTAAGCTGAATTCCTCGCCACCATTCAACCCGGGGGGAGCAAATGCCCCGCCCGCCCCCTGAGAGATGGTGGGATCCCCAAGAATCGTGCGGGGTCCTGAGAAATTGCACTGGGGCCCCAAAAAATATCGTTGGACCACCACAATAAACTCCATGGGGCTCCGCGTATCACCAAGATCGCGCCGGGGCACTCAAAATCGTGCTGGTGGCTCCAAAATGTCCATCGAGCCCCACAAATTCGCATCTGATTCCCAATTAAGTACAGCGAGGCTGCGAAGGCTCGCACCAGGGCTTCACAACTGGCTCCAGCCAATTAATTACTGAGGCTTTGGGCCGTTCGACCAGTCTTTGACCTTTCGTGCCGGGAAAACTGCCCAGAAAACTGCCATCGGGACATAAATGATCGCGCCGTGGACCAGTAACAACGCACCGGGGCAACTATCGTCGCCTCCCAGCAATACAAGTAGGGCCCATAAAATATCATGGTGGCCCGAAAGAAAACAAGACGAAAAACATATATACACACCCACACACCGAACAAAATTAGAAGCAGGGAACCAAAAAAATGATGGCCGGGCCACGACAATCGTCTGGAGCGAAAAAGTTATTTACATAGACAGTTCGTTTCTCTGCATTGGCTCCCGGCCAGCAATCTGACCAAAACAGTCACTGGAGCCCGAATATAGGGTTGCTCGGCGACTTGCGTTGCGTTTCTTTTCGTAGCAAAACAAAGATAGAAGGAAGGAGAAGGAAGAAGGAAGAAGGATAGAAGATTTGATTAAAGTTTTCTTGTATGATCCCACCTAATGGAGTTTCGGGGATCGGGGTTCGACCTCTCCCTACCGAAACTTATTCTGTGTTGTGAATTTGCAGGGCAAAATGCTTAAAAGAGCAAAAACCGATAAAGTGATGTTCTAAATCTGATTACATTTTGGCAGGGGCCAGGGTTTGCTCAGGAAAATAGCACCACCTAGCATTTTGGAAAACAAAACTCCGCCTCCCGAGTTAACACGCGCCCTGGAGGGCCTCTGAAAATTACGCGCACTGGAGGGCGGGGGGGGCGGATTCCCCCCCCCCCCTAAGATCTCGGCTCCTAGTGAAGCTACTAGAGGAACGAAATTTTCAGGGTGGATGGGTACGGTAGTGGTCTCTATTGTGTGCAAATTTCATTACCTTAGGTCAATATCTTCAAGGTCAAATGAGGTCAAATTTGCAAAATTTTCTAGTATTGCGTGGCTTGGCTTGTCATCGTTATGGATAGCTGTGATTGTATTTAAATACTCCAAAATGGGCATCAATGATGTTTTGGACATTACTAATGATGCAATGCAGATGCTGGACCCAACATTTAACCTCAGGTCACCCATATAGCACCACTTTATCAGGTCAGTTACCTGTTCCAGTTACCGAAAACGGGCCGCCCGCCCGACTGCTCCGTCGGGCAGCTCGGAGCAATCGGCTTCGTGAAGAAAGGAGTGAAGAACATGAATAAAGTATGGAAACGCAATGACAAACAGTACAAATGACAAACAGTAGTGCATTTATGACAACATTCCAGTTGATCAAGTTTGGTTCCATTAACCTGCCATGAACTTGACCTGACTTGACCTCGGTGACCTAACATGATCTTGAAACTATATAGCATATCAATATACATCAAACAAGTCGCTAGTGTTGCCCAGAACACTTCCCTTTTGCGAATATACGGGAAGCGCATCAGCGCCGATTTTTGTGGTCTGGCGCTATCATTTTTTTTTACTTTAGCGACTCCTAACTTGCAAAAAAATTCGGCCGATTTCCATTCTTCTCGCCTTAAACGACGCGACGGTCATTTCTAAGCAGGTACGCCGAAAATCGCGTATATCAACCGGTAAAATCTGCAGTTATTTACGAAAAACCGGAGGGGTGGGCGGATTTCGCCCCTCCCCCCTCCAGTGCGCGTGTTAGCTAGCCGACCGACTTTTTGATCGTATGTACTAGCTGCAAGGTGTCGTCCGCCGGTTTCGATGTAGCTATAAGCTTTCGTTGTCCCCAGGGTGATGATAATTTCGATTTTCCTAACATGCGCACGCGAGGTGGACCCTCATCTTGGGTTTAGCAAGTTTTGTTCAAGCTATTTCAAGTTTGTGTGAGTTACATTGACATATAATTAATGAATGACCATGGTCTAGCACGCTCACAGTACTTCGTATACATATACATATAAAGTTGGCATGAACTTGACAAGCGTAACAACCTTCAACTCTTTCCCGACAGGCCAGACCAGGGCTGACACGACCCGACCCTACTTGACCCGATTCGACCCGACCCGACCCGACCCGACCCGACCCGACCCGACCCAACCCGATCCGACTCGGCCCCACCTGAGACCTTAATAACGTTTGCATTGCATATCTACTTTCATTGTAGACATATTAAAAGTTAAGTTGATCTTCACGATCCAGGAACGACTTGAAGTTATAAAAAAATGCAAAGCTATATTGTGACGTTTCGACCATAGGTTATTGTCAAATTAAACACTCGTATCGGCAGCGATCGACGAACGGGTCGCAAATTCAAATTGTTGCAGCCACAAAGACTCGGCAAAAGCCATCACTTCCATTTCGAGAATAGAAAAAAGTGAGCAAAATAAGACCACACGCACCCACGAACACCAAACAGAAGAATAAATAACAAAACTAACGTACACACGCATGGATGACAGGGACGGCAATTGAAAGCCTTCGCAACACGGACGCATCCACCTGGCGGCAGAGGGCACGCAGTTGTGACATCAAGGTTATTAAAGTCACACCGTTTACACACACATATATACAATTCCTTGGACTTTCTCTAAGGGCAATTCTCTAAGACTCTACGACCGCGATAACTTATCAGCCACACGCAAAACGTCGGCAAAACTGATACCATATGCTACATACAATGACGATTGGTTGGAAGTCATACTCGGTTTAATCTCAAGAAATTAACGGGATATTCAAATTTGTATATGTCCGCGCCGTCTCTCGCCGTTCCTAGGATATCTATGTTGCAATTTTCACTCGTCCCCGGATGGTGCACATTGAGGTAATGCTGAGTCATATGTTCCCTAGGGGAGTGAAGGGACGCCGGAGATCCTCCAAATGCTCATTGAATCTTTCCCTTACGAGGCGCATCGTTTTGGGAAACGTTGGAAAGCATACCTATTCAGGTACGGCAATCCCGGGTCGGCATCTGACACGAAGCATGCGCAACGCACATTGTGTTTGAAGATTGTAAGCTTAATTGATCATTAAGGCTCAATGGCTCAATGGTTCAGTTGACTTTGCCTTCATGCATCTATCCCAGAGCTCAGCAAGGTGTGTTCACGATTACAAATAACTTGTTTACTGCCGATATTATGACAGATTGTCTTATTTTGTTCTGGAACTATATCAGGCTCATTAGCGGCAAGTACTGAGCGACCCAGGTTTAAAATTAGATGGTACAAGACTTAATCTTCGGGCCTTGAATGTTAAGTGTCAGCAGGAAAGATGGTTTTTAGGGAGCACATATTCATGGGGTGATGTCATCTGATCTGGGAGAAACATTATGTGTTTGACATCCACTGCTTTAAACGTACAAATGTTTTCCTTGTATTGCACATTTTGGAAGAAACTCCCATCAGTCACCATCCGTCGTTCAGATGCGTTAGCTGAGATGTCGGCTGCCTAGCGAACATTCTGTGCGGGAGTCGTGGCCGCCCAACGTGCCTGGTGCCTCGAGATCATTCGGCGCAGGAGTCGTGGCCGCCCAACGTGCCTGGTGCCTCGAGACCATTCGGCGCAGGAGTCGCGGCCGCCCAACGTGCCTGGTGCCTCGAGACCATTCGGCGCAGGAGTCGTGGCCGCCCAACGTGCCTGGTGCCTCGAGACCATTCGGCGCAGGAGTCGTGGCCGCTCAACGTGCCTGGTGCCTCGAGACCATTCGGTGTAGGAGTCGTGGCCGTCTAACGTGCCTGGTGCCTCGAGGCCATTCGGTGCAGGAGTCGTGGCCGTCTAACGTGCCTGGAGTGAGCAGCGACCGCATCATGTACCAACTGGTCTGGCCAACTGTGCATTCTCTGTATGAGCCACTCGAGGCTCCGCTCTGCGGCTAAATCGCGGTCCAGCCATGGCTGCGTTCTGCGGTCTACTGCCAGATCTGCTCCAGAGTCCACTTCAGGGCTTATCTAACTATCCACTCTGCTGCAGTGGTGTTCTACAATGAGCGTTTGTCTCCGGCTTTGGCTGCGGGCTTACTCTGCCTGCGATGTCGCTGTCCTCAGAACACTGGACACTCGCTGGTCGGTCCAATCGTGGCACGTTATAAGTCGGGCGGTCGCACTTTAGGATTTCCAGGAGCGACCCCGTAACTATTACATGAGAGGTCTTAATAAATTTAGCAGCATGTGAACAGGTGCAGGCACTAGGGTGTGCGCGGCGCCACGCTCTCGTTTGGTCAAATCCCGGCTGATATGTGGCCATAGGTGGCCGGCCGGAGCCGCTTGGTCACGGCGTCTGCGGTGTGCCGATGTGGCAGACCGCCACCCAGCCATCGTCTCAGGCCAAGTATAGCTTGGCACTGTGATTTCTAGCCGCGCTGGCCGGCGCGGCGGTCAGCCTGGGGCCGAATGGTCCGACGTTCATTGCGAACGATCGACTGGTACTTGCGCTAATATTGTTGCTGAATGTTATTTCGTGTTGAAATATTTACTTCTATCAAAAACATGCAGAATTCGTATTCCTAGTTCACACAATACTGTGAAATGCACGGGGTGTTTGTCCACCCAAGTCCGCATTTCACTCAGATTTGTGCTCGATTTCTGTCTGCGTACGTGTATGTTGACATTCCGCCAAAATTCCCGCCATTGCCCTGGTAAAATAGCGTGATGTCCAATACGTAAAATAAAAATCGGTCTTTCAATATGAAAAAGACTTCGAAAAATGATCTAACGACAACATAATGTGGTTATAAATTTTTGGTTCTAAAATATTTTGTGGGCTGAAGATTCAGTCAAGGCCAGTCATACTTTCAATCATACTTTCAGTCATACCAAGATGATCCGAAATGATAACCGCAAGACTCCCATCCATATCAATTTATCAATAGTACTTGTCTCAGTGCGGTAATTAGCGCTATGTTCGGATTAAGTGCTGCAGTTGCAACTGAACTGACCGAGAGCTACGTTGTACTTAAGCTGTCCCAATGGATGGGGCTCATGTATCCCTGGTGTGCGCTTCTCTGCAGGATAACTTAGTGCACTTTCTTTAGAATCACATGCTTTCGAACAATACGCCCAGGTACTTGTGATATTGGCCCAAAATTTGTAAAAACTGAGACGCAAGACTGCTCCTGCTATGACATCCCCGGTGAAACAGTGCAGTGGTGTGCTGTTGAGTATTGCAGTGGCACATATCCAGCATGCTGTCCCAGCGTGCGGCAAGACACCACACACGGCCGGTGCCATTCCAGTTCGTCCGGCATGATAGCCGGGAAATATTCGCTGTCTATTCAGGCTGTGGAAGAGCCTGCACTGTCAAAGGCCGCGTTAATCATATCTGGCTGTGTTTGTTGAGGAGTGCTCTCCGGAATGGGTGGAGCGGGCGTGGTTTCATTGAAGCGCTGATGGAAATTCAGCAGGTCTGCTGAAATAGGTCGCGGTTATGAGCGGCCAACGATAAGCAACGGCGAATTAGTTACTCTATCTTCCATTGCAAAAATAATTTGCATCTTCATAGTTTGAGACAGTAATGCATGCAATTGCATCGTGCAGATATTTTGAAGTAAAGTCAATAGTCCGTAGCAACTTCATTAACTTGAAATTCCTCGCGCATGAGGAAGGTATCAAAGTGATTGACAAACTTGGTACACTTCATTCAAAATCGCACATTGTCAATAGCACAGAAGCTAGTCATGAAGAACCAGATGGGTTGCATTGACTCTGCTTCATCGCCCTTTGAAGACAAGGGGTTGGATTCACCAGTCTCCACACCCGTCATAAGATCAGGGGGTTGTGTTGACCTCCTACATCGTCTTCATAAAACCACGGGTTGAATCGACCTAGTTCCTGGCCCTCATAAAGCCGTAGGAGTTG
The DNA here is from genome assembly GCA_034440615.1 of Ashinkailepas kermadecensis. Classification (NCBI taxonomy): domain Eukaryota; kingdom Metazoa; phylum Arthropoda; class Thecostraca; family Neolepadidae; genus Ashinkailepas; species Ashinkailepas kermadecensis. Next base: position 132,312 of record JAOTOM010004599.1, read on the forward strand.
GAACGACCTTCATCCATTGTGATTTCAGATGAGAGCTATCATTTAATGGTTTCCAGAGCATGCACTGTCTCTTCCAACGATTCTCCATCCCTGACTTCCGGGAAAACGTGGCATGAATAACTGATACATTTCGTATAATTACCAGAATTAGTGGCGAAAGTAATAGAAAGAAATAGTGCTATGCGGATGGACTAACGTATTTCATATGTTTGTCATTCATTTTCGGCTCACAGCATATTGGCTTAGAGATCTGCTGATCCCCGCACTCGCCTAAACACAAGTTCCACCACTCTGTACAACAGAAAAGGACAACGGAACAGCTGATTGCTGAGTGTGTCACTGTTGTTACACTACGTCTGCAGCCGGGCCGGTTTATACGCTTCGCTGTTTCGGCGCCGGATGATCCCATGGGTGTGCTTCTATCGGAATTGATAGCAGTCGTCTCAAAACACTGATCGATTGGCAACCACCCGATGACCCCAGAGAGACCTCAATTCATTCCTTCCGACGCGTTTTTAGGGCCAGCGGGGCCTGCTTTTGCAACATTCGTTATCTGGTCCATACCTATCTGTCTGTCCAAAGATGTGCTCCGGTAGCATCGCCTTCATTGGGACGACTTTAAATGGTACGTAGTTGTTATTTATCCAGCTTACGCGAATACGTAGTTGAAAATATGATGGTTGGTTGATAATTGTCGAGGGGGAACTTTTCATCTTTTAGGCGTTCGATCTACAGGTGTATTTGTGAGGTGAATGCATGAAATGAACGAACTTGCAGTAATGGTACTAAATGCATCTCGACACCGGTAGATATCGCAATTTGTCGCCTTCGTTTCTTGTTTAGTAACTCACATCAGTAACATAAACATGCAATTGCACACATCTCCCATGCGGATAATTTTATATTCCCTTCTCCATTAAAAGCTGTGCGGTACCAACAAATGGCTCTTTGTTTAACCCTCGCACTGTGGTAGAATTAACTGCCACTTGCATCGCCAGGGGCAACTTGAACGGCCTCTCCACTAACAGTTGGTTTAAGCAAGATAAGGAGAAGCAAGACAAGGCATGGTGTAGCTACATCATTACATTTTTTGAGTTAGGAGAAACATTTTTCTTTACTTCTTTTTGTTGACCTATCAGGTCAGGTCAAGTAGACGAATGTCAGGTGCCCGTCTTCGCCCGTCTTCGCCGTAGTTTTCGAACCCTGGTCACAAAACAAATGTGATTTCCTACTAAACTTTTTTGGCAGGTAAATTGAAGAGTTCACATAGCACAGGTGAATGGTGCAAAGGTCAAGGTCACCGATCCCGTCAAGGTAAATACCTGGGAATATGCGATGAACTGTTGAAGATGACAACTTTCGAAGCATGTGACACTCAAGGAAAGACAATGAGTGCCACGAACTCAAGCCCATGTATTTTCTCCCACCTATGATCATTTTGAGGAAAATAGTTTTTTTTGGTTGTTGAAATCCTTCCAAAAACTTTCGACAAAATAAGATTATCAAATATAGACACCAATTAATCATGGACACCAATTAATCATGGACACCAATCACATTAAAAATAAGCCAGGTGTGCACAATTACCCTGTCGTAGCCATGTTTCCTTCTCACAATCAGTATTTTAGCCTCTCGGGCGCTTATAATACATGTACCTTCTGGATGTTTCAAGTTATATCTCAGCAACCTGACACAATATTGACTTGAAACCTAGCACGATTTAATAGGATATAATTTGCAACTGCATGCATGGGGCGGCGATGGCCGAGTGGTTAAGGTGTTGAGCTCTGGATACCAAGGTCCCGGGTTCAACACTCGCACCACTCGAGACATTTCCCAATCCCGCAGCCCACCGGCGAGACAGTGCGGGCAGCGCTATTAGCCGTGATCGTGCATAAAGTGCGTTGTGAACCACCCAATAAACAAAGAAATAACAAACGAAACAGCAACTGCATGCATGGGTGGTGTTTCATATTCTTTTGAGGGGACAAGTGCCCCCTCAATGTTGGTTCCCCCCCCCCCCCACAAACAAAAATCAGCTTTTAACATGGGACCCTATGTAGTGTGCCCCCCAATCCGTTTGGGCCAGCCCATTGCATTCATGCATTGTACCCTCCCAATATCTTTAATAAATCAACGCCCATGACTATGTGCATTCTGGTTTTTCAATATGTTGATTAGCAGCCAAGCTATGCGCAAAAAAGAATCTTAGCTTTACCTTCACCTTACCTCAAGACTCGGCATCAAGTAACATTTTCATTTTTGCACTTTTTTGCACCCATATTTCGCCTTTGTATGATTTGTTTATGACAAATATTTCAAGGTACGTGAACAAGAAAAAATATATAAGGAGAACAATGTCTTGACATAAATAGCCTACGCCAGCTCCTCTAACTTAAACGACTAGAATGCAATTTTTCAAACAAAATCTGTGCGAATAAAGTGACGAAGGAATGCCCAATTTTGGAGTGTTTGGTGAACGGTTCAGTAGCTACTTTATAACAAAATATAAGGGGCTGCCGTCAAATTGCCCTCTCCCGCACTACGAGGGATGACATTGGTCTGCTCCGTGAAATAATCTCAACTGCTCTTCCGATGCATTTCCCTGCACATTGGGAGATCGCTGAGCTTCATGAACCTCCTATCCATTCCAGGCCACGTCGAAAACGAAGAATGGCTTAGTACGCGTTCAGTTGCTTCGAAATTTAGCAAACAAATGGAAATGCGATTGGAATATGCTGTCCGAATGAAAGCCTCACGCGATACAACAACTGGAGCATAGCTGGGCATCAATCTGAATGTTCAATAGGATTATGGATTAGATACGGTGGTGCTATGATACAAAATTTGTACTGGAAACTGGTTCGTCCTCTGCCAAACGTGTATCCAGAGCTCTTAAACATCAATAGTGAGAAAATAGGCAAAGCTCGGGAAAATGCTGTTTTGTTCCTATGGCTTATAGGAATATACAACGATGATCAATCACAGCAACATCAACTGATGGATATGCACTGCTGGATCCTGGTGGGAACTATGCTGGACTATGCTGCTCTGGAGAGTCTCAACATACAAATCTGAAGACAAGAAGTCAAACTAATATACCAGAATTGGGTTGGTTTGTCGTCCATAAAGACAAAAAGACATAAAATATCAGTGCAACTATGAGCCACAAGGACCCTTCTTGGTTGCACTCTGGACACTGAACCAGTTGCCCACCAAATCCGTCGATCAACCCTCCCTGGAATACAGCAAAAACAAGCCCCCTATTCTTATAATGATTGTCTATGCTGTTTTTAAAGATGTTCAGTGTGTTGCTACTGACAATGGTTCCTGGCAGCTGGTTCCATTGTTCTACTACCCTGTTGGTGAAGAAGGACTGTCTTAACCTTGTCCTGCTGTGATTTGCTTTAATTTTGACTTGATGACCTCTAATTGCATCATTTCTGTTAAATTCAAACATTTCCCTGAGATATCCCTGTTCCTGACCATGAACAAATTTAAAAACCTCAATGAGATCTCCTCTCAGCCTTCTATATCTAAGTGAAAACATATTCAATTTCTTCAATCTATCCTCATATGCCAGGTTGCCTATACCATTAACCATTTTTGTTGCCCTCTTTTGTACTCTCTCTAAAAGCCAACAATCTTTGTCATAACTAGGGGACCAAGCTTGGACACAGTATTCCAAATGTGGCCTGACATATGCACAGTAAAGCTTCCTGATGACCTCATCACTTTTGTATGATACATTCCTATGTATTGCCCCAAACATTCTTAGTGCCTTCTTCCTGGCTTCTTTGGTCTGTTCTGATGCCCCCAATTTTGTGTTCAAAATAACACCTAAGTCCTTCTCCTGCTGAGTCACGGATAGTACTTCGCCACCCATCAAGTATGGAGCCTTCATATGCTGCCTACCTACATGCATGACTGCACTTATCAAAATTAAACTTAATTTGCCATTTTTCAGACCACTTCACAAGCTCGTCTAAGTCTTTCTGCAGCAAGACCTGCTCATTGTGCCCTGTTATTGCCATAAGGACCTTCAAATCATCCGCAAATTTCAAAACCTTACTGCTTAGGCCACATTCAATGTTATTTACAAATATAATGAACAAGTGGCCCCAGTACTGACCCCTGTGGGACTCCACTAAGAATATTTTGCCATGACGACTTTGTACCATTTAGTATCACTATCTGCTGCCTATCTGAAAGCCACAACTCTATCCATTTTAGGATGCTACCTGCAATACCATGGACCTGAAGCTGCATCATTAACCGTTTATGGGGTACCTTGTCAAAGGCCTTACTAAAGTCAAGATATGCTACATCAACCTGATTTCCCTGATCAAATTGTTCTGTAGCAAAATTTAAAAAATCCAAGAGATTTGTGGGACACGATCGCCCTTTTCTAAACCCATGTTGAGTATCTTGAATCAATCTGTTTCCTTCCAGAAAACTAACTATTATATCCTTTATAATTGATTCGAGTACCTTGCAGACTAGGGATGTGAGGCTTACTGGCCTACAGTTTTCAACTTTCCCTCTTTCTCCTTTCTTGAAAATAGGAACTACATTTGCCCTTCTCCAATCCGTTGGCCTTTCATTTTGTGAAACTGATCTACAAAATATTATACTAAGTGGAATTGCTAGTTCCTTTTCAGCTTCCCGCAATACCCTAGCATAAATTCCATCAGGTCCTGCTGCCTTGTCGGGCTTTATTTTCCTGATATAATTGAAAACAACATCACTATCAATGAAATCAACATCGTGTATCTGATCACCTGTCACTGAACTGTGGTTCACGGTTGGCAGATTTGTCACATCATCCAACGTAAACACTGATTTAAACTGCTTGCTCAGCTCCTCAACCATCTCACCATCCTCACTCAACATAGTCCCATTTACTTCCAGTGGACCAATTGTGCTTGAAACTTTGCTTAGCTTGTAGAAACTAAAGAACTTTTTACTGTCCCCATTTCAGTTCCTAGCCAAATCCAATTCTTTTGCTCGCTTTGCTGCTCTGGTTTTCTGCTTCACAGCATCTCTAGCTTTTTGATTGGACCTTAGATTTACGATATTTGAAGCTTCCTTAAATACTCTAAATGCATATTTCTTAGCCTTAATGGCTTTCATCAAATCTGGTGTAAGCCATGCTGGCTTTCCTACCCTTCTTTTGCGCCTTTGCTTTTGGGGGACATGTCTAATCTGAATTTCCCTCAAGTAAGTTTTGAACTTTTCCCACATTTCACAGACATTTAAATCGGAGAATTCTTTTTCCCATTTTATGGCACTTAAAGCCGCTCTCATGCAGTCAAAGTCTACCCTATTAAAAGTTGGAACCTTTGCCAAATTATCCTTGATTGTCCCTGCTACTTGTGCCTTGAATCTCACTATGTTATGGTCGCTTCTTCCCAGAGTTTCTCCTACAGTCAAGTCTTGAACTAAATCACTTAAATCCGAGAAGACAAGGTTCAAGAATGAGCCCTGCCTAGTTGGTTCCGTTACAAACTGGTGTAAGAACATGTCCTCTTCAAGGCATTTCCTAAACAGTTTACATGCTGGGGAGCCAAGACCAACATTTTCATATCCTTTTAGGTTAAAGTCACCAAGAATAAGGCATTTCCTCCGAAAGTTTCTACTGATTTCCTCACAAATCACCTTATCGATCTCCAGTTGCTGAGAATGTGACAAGGTTTCTGATCGGTACAAAGCTCCTATCCTCAGTTTATTGCTGTTGCCTTTTCCCACAGCAACATCAAGTCAAATTGGCTCCACAGACACATTTTTTACCCCATCCGCTACTTCTTGAGAACTGAATAGGCTATTCACATAGAGCATTACACCATCCCCTTTCACTGCTGGACCCCTATTGCATGAAAACATATTGTATCCCTGGATCTCATAGTCCTGCAAGTTATCCCCAAAATACCCCTCACTGACCCATGCCTCAGTCATGCAAACAAAATCTGGTTCCTCCTCAGCAACATAACACTTGAACTCATCAAATTTGGATCGAATACTCTGAGCATTAAGCATCATACACTTAACAAAAGTTCCATAACCATCTTTGGCTTTTTCATGTTGAGTAGCTCTATCATCTCTGGATGAGCTACCACTCTGCCCCCTTGATCTACTGCTATCCCTATTTGCTGACTGTGAGGTTCTATTGCCTATGCTGTCACTATTGGCATATCCCTGAGATGGCAATGCCACTTCTTCCCTCCCCACCTCATTATCTAGTTTCCCTGAAAGACATGCTCATATACTTTGCTTAACACTTGCACCCCCTTCTCGGAGAAGTGCAGGCCATCCCTTTGATAGAGGTCCCATGAGCCATAAAACCTGCACCACTTGTCAACAAAGGTCAAACCTAACTCATTGCAGAGCCTACCTACCCTGGCATTGGCTGCCAGTGCCCTAGAGCTCCACTCAGGGGAGACTCCAGCCCTAGGCAGAATAGCCGTCACAATAACTCTGCTATTGCTTTGATTCAGGGTGGCCAGAAGGGCCCTGTAGTCCTGCAGCAGCTCCTCACTCCTAGCAGGACCTATGTTATTCACTCCTACCTGCACTACAACTGCACTAAACTGATTCTCACTGGTGGCCTGTGCCACCACTGGGACCAGGTCTTTGACCGTGGCACCTACCTGGTGATGCACCTCCTGCCTCTCCTACCTTTACAGAACACCCTATCTAAAAGGCGCACACGAGAGTCTCCTACGACCAGCACTGTCTCCTTGCTACTACTATCCTGGGGGCAGTCCTCCAATGCCTGGAACCTATTCGATGTTTCTATGCCTGCCTGTTGAGCTGCTTGACTAGGTCGCCTCCCACTCCTACCACCTGCCACCTGCCACTCACTGCCCCCTTGCTTAGGCTCACGCCTCCAAATCCTCCACCCCCTGACTTTAAACCACTGCCCCTCCTGTGGGCTACAACTAGAGATCTTCTGTTCACTAGGAACACTTCTCTCTACAGATATCCCTCCCACCTCCACAGCAGGGGAAGCCTCAGTTACCTGGTGGCCTGTGACCACCTGGGCATAGGATGCCCCTGCTACAGACTGACCCCTACGTGTTGCCTTTTCTTGCCTACCCTGTGAAACAAGGGCAGCCCTGAGCTTGGAAAGCTCTGCCTTAAGGGCCCTAACCACCTCCTCTAGTGCCTGCATCCTGATTGAAACCATCCTACAGGCTGCAGCTTATTTCTAGAATTGGATTGAAAAGTAACTTGCTGCAAAATGATTTCCAAAATAACAGAGCAGAGCAAAATAACTGACAAAGCTTAGGTGTATGCTAGTTCCTAACTATGCAGCACTTACAAGGTAATGGCTGTGCAGAAAGTTGACTGTGGTTTAAAGAAAGAAGAAATCAAGCGCTAAACAAATGCCAAAAATTAAATAAAGAGCTCAAAACACTGACACACTAGACAAAGACAGACAATAACCTAAAGACAAAATGGCGCTGGGCAGCCTCGCTAGGTGGAAATAATCTAATCTGCTTGTAAAAAATACTTATTAGATAAAAACTATGCAAATATATGTACAGAAGTAATTGCTATAGAATCCACTGTGATCAGTAGAATATACTACCGGTGTGATGGCTCAATGTCATTCCATGCCGAATTTCCGGAACGCAGATCGGCTACAATTGTGAAATGCTGAACTTCAAAGTACTAATCAACTAACTGAAAAATTATTACTCACCATGCTTTGACATTGTGCATACTAAATATTATTGGATGAAATTCAATGGAAAGAGCTATTGCCAGGTTTAGATGCATGTGAAATGTGGGTGATGATAAAAAATAAGTTATTTCAATGTCAAGATAAGTTCATTCCCAATAGGCAACTCAGAATGAACAAGGATAGACACACTTTGTGGCTGACCACGGTTGACACAAATTGATGGGATGAAATCAATGTATGGAGTATGGACTATGGAGACTAGGGAAATTGACAATAGAAACAGGATGGTATAGTGCACTTGGACTTCAGGACAGCTTTTCATAAAGTTCCGCACCAGTGACTAGTTCATCAGCTGGAGCAACACGGGATTGATGAAAAGGTTCCAGGATGGATTGAAGCATGGCTAAAAGGAAGAAAGCAAGGAGTAGTACAAACGGATGTAAACCTGAATGGAAGGATGTTACGAGTGGTGTATCACAGGGCTCCGTTCTAGGTCCACTTCTCTTTATCCTCTTTGTGAACAACATTGAGGTAGGACTGAGGAATATATTGCTTAAATTTGGTGATTAAATCAACCTGTTAGGAGAGGCCAACAATAGTGATGAATATGGCAATATTCAACCATATTCGGGGGACCTAATAAGTGGGCTGATAAATGGCAGATGGGTTTCAAGTATGATAAGCGTAAGGTTATGCATCTCGGGTATGGAGGTGGGTCATTTAGATATATAATTGGAGGTAATGTTGTCATTGAATACGAACAGATTTATGTGTGATAGTTTCAAGTGACCTTCACGAAAAAGCAACTCAATTCGGCTTGGAACAAGGCAATCAGAATGTTAGAAATCATAAATACGAGTGCGAAATTTAAGAGCAGGAAAGCTATGGAACAACTGTGCTCAGTCTATGCGCGACCCCATATGGCATATTGTTTACAGGCATGGAGGTCTTACTTAGACAAAACATATAGGTTTGCTAGGAAGAGTTATTAGTTAACTGGATAAGTTAAATACAGAGTACAATGGCACAAGAAGCTATATTCTTGGAAAGTACACCAACGTTTCGATTTATTGCCTTCATCAGGATGACAAGTAGGAACACATGTCCTGAAGACTTTCTTACTGACGACGCGTGACGATGACGTTCCTACTTGTCACCCTGATGAAGGCATTAAGCCGAAACGATGGTGTACTTTCCTAGAATATAGCATCTTGTGTCATTTTATGCTAGGAAGAGTACAACGCAAAGCTACGAGACTTAGCATTGGACTGGACAATTTAGAATATAGAAAGAGGCTTATAGTATTACATATGTACTCACTCAAGCATAGGAGGTTAAGGGGTGATATGGTTGAAATGTTTGAAATCGTAGAGGGTTAGATAATGTCAATTTGAGTGATGCTGTTCTATTTTGAGCATCACATAGTCGGCATCAATGTAGGTTAGTCAAGTCAAGGTGTAGGACAGTTAACGCCATCAAGTTTTCACTCAAAGTGATCAATGGAATGGAATCAATGGAATGAAATTCAATGGAGTGATGAATGGAATTCAGTGATATGATGAAGAGTCCCTCATTGAATGTATTTAAAAGTAAGTTGGATCAATTATTTAGGTCCAATAATCATATATTTGAAGTCTAAGATGTGTGGTGGAAGATGGGAAATTTGGTGCATGCAGTGGGATCAATATAGTTGAGTCGCATGTGGGTAGCGATCACGTGTGCTTTTCGATTCACGAGTGTGCTACGCGATATTGAGTGGACAGGGCTAGATACACTGGGGTAGATAGTTTCTTTAGAATCGCGCGTTGAATTTAGAATTGGCAATGCACCACTTTGTATTAAATAAAACCATGCTCCTACTCTTAATAGCAATCATTTTCTCAGTGTTCCTGTCATACAGAATACGTGTTTTCAAAATTGCAATACTGAGATACGAACCGGAAAATATAAAACGCTTTCCTGCGATAACAACATGACTCCCGAAAGCATTCCTATGCCAACCAAATACAACCTCCTTTTTATAAATATAAAGTCGCCAACTCCAGCTAAGAATGTCAACCATTGATTCTATGCATAGGTCACATTGCACTATCTTTGTCCATCATGCGACATCATAAATTTGGATAGCAAATATCATTATAATCGACATTCTCCCAGCAAAAATATTATGACGAACTCTGAAGCAAATACATCGCAATGGCTTACGTTTGTGTCATTGGCTGCTTATTGCGCCACCGATGATCCAATGACAACGTCTGTACACTAATGGTGTCCATGATATCAGCGTCCCTAAGTAATTATGGGTGCGCTTTCCTTCGGGCACTTTATTGGAAAAGATAGGATCCAGCGAAAAGCATAGATAAAAATTATGTAATTAGAATACATCTGTCGTCGTGTATATTTGGCGGGTATTATAATATGTATATATATATGTAGCTGTATCACGTTGCAACTGTAACTGATAATCGCGTTGCGAAAACGGACATTGATACATATCGAATTATGTTTACTAGGGACACTCAAGGAACCATGAACAACATTTTTCAACGTAAAATGTAAATATCCGTGAAGATTTTTTGCATGGAATGGTGGTGGATTACATAGCAACACGAAGGTCAAAAGTATGTAGAAACTAAGCTACGTTGTTTCGAGCTACAGCTAATATGATTCCCCATAAGCGATCTTACCGAATGTCTTTCACTTTTCTGAATTTTCTTCTGAAGTTCGTTGGGATCAGTCTTCTCCACTGTAGTTGTTGAGTATGTGTATGGCTGTTATAGATGTACACTGTGCACGGACCCTGAATGCGTGGTATTAGTTGGTATTAGTTCCTCTTCTTCAATCATGTAGCCCGTTTGAGATAAGATGAAGTTGATGGCTGAATCTTAGTTGATTTAGTGCTTTTGGAGTGAGTTTGAACCAGGTTTCGTTTGTTGTCACCCAATAGTGCATGCATACCTGTTTGTTTTGTGCCCATCCCATAACTATGTTTGTATGATATGTATCGGTGCATATGATATAGTTATATACTTAGTGTTCAGATATATTTTTCGTACATTGATATATACGGACGTTATAAATATGCATATTGGCAATCCGTGACAAGCGAAATCATGCAGTGACCACTCAGTTTCACCGCACATAGGATCGTTGCGTGTCGTCATACCGTTGTGTCATGGTGCACCATCGACCTATCGCTTTCTCCGCCTTTGTCTCGGCCCATCCGTCGGCCACCATCCTGCCATCTCATGCGCTCCTTGATCCGCTGTCTGCAAGGCCTCTGCAACTGGCGCTGTGTAAACTGCCGCGCTTTGTCAGCCGCTGTGTTCTGGCGCGCGCGCCGGCGCCTCTTGCTGGGTGGGCCGGCGCCGTACCGCGGCCGGACCTGGTCGGGCTGTGCAGGCTGCGGCTCACTGTCAACCCGCACGCCGCTCCTATGTGTAGGTGTGCCCCAGTGAATGTGGCGGCAGGTTTTTGGCTGGAGCTGTGTGGCGGCAGCGTCGGGCCCTTTTTGCATAGTTACGTAGTTGAAGCGTAGCCGGAGTGTTTTCTGAGTGCGTGCAAGGAAAGGCGCTGTTCTCTCTGCTTGCGTCGTCAATCTATGCTTCCTCTGCGACGCTACACTGTCTGCACTGTGTTACACTGTCTTCAAGTGTTCACGAAATTCAAGCTGCAATTCTAGCCAAACTCACAATATTCGCCCAATAATACCCATTAAGATGTACACACATCCAAGTACAGTCAGGTGCTCTGTCAGATTTATTAAAATAGTCAAACCGGACAGGAATGCTGCCTTTGACCAGAAACCCATACATAATCGTGGGAAGTACAAAAAGTATCTCCTGAGGGTTAGAGCAAGGCGTCAGTGGCGTTTGCTTCTTTGCATCTTTGAATCGTGCATCATGTGATCTGAAAAATTAGTGTATGGAAATCGCGAAATTTCCTATCGAAGGAGATGCTTTGGATATGTCTATAAATAATGTTCAAATTCCCCATCATCAGTCTTTGTGGATGAATGACTAGCTCAAGGAATCCATCACATAAAACTGGTGGGCTTTTCCATACACTGCTCACAAGCCCACTGCTGGCGTTGATGCCATGTCAACACCGATACCTCAATACCGATCTTAATAAATGTGGCGAAACGCGAATCGCTCGTGCTAGGGCTCACTAGGGATCACTGGGGATCGCTCGTTACTGCTTCGTCACCTCAATAATCGCAGAAATCGCAGTTCGCACCGCACCGCTCATCTCTTCTACCATTCATTTTCATGCAAGCAACCACAGTTGACACAACACACACACCTGCTTATCTGCTGGTCCACTTGCGACCGCGTGTGACTGCCGGCCGGCTAATCATGGCTGTGTTGCGACTGCGACTGCGACTGTGACCGTGGCCGTGGCCGTGACCGAAACTGTCACTGTGTGCTGACCGGTGTCCGTTCTCCCACCTAGACGGACCGGCCGTAGTGGCCATTAATCTGATGATCCGTAGCATTGCTCGCATTGACGATGTCACGATGGTAAGTAGAGCCCAGCTGTTGCCTTCGCCTCAACTCCACCCTGGCTTTTGTGGTTCGCGCCCACGGCCTCTAGCTCGTTGCCGCTGCCTGAGCATGGCTGATATCACCTCGCAAGCTGCTCATCCCAGCCCCGACTGCCGTTTCTAGTTCCAGTCCTCCGCAGCCGCTCCGTCCGCCTCTTATCTCTTTCTCCCTCTCTTCTATCCACCTATCTATCTATCGATCTATCTATCTATCGATATATCTACCTATCTATCTATCTATCTATCTATCTATCTTTCTATCCATCTATATATCTATATATATATATATATATATATATATATATATATATATATATATATATATATATATATATATATCTATCTATCTATCTATCTATCTATCTATCTATATATCTGTCTATTTATCTATCTATCTATATATCTACATATCTATCTATCTATCTATCTATCTATCTATCTATCTGTTCGTCAAAATGCTTGCTGTTTTCTCTCTTTATTTCTCTCTCTCTCTCTCCTCTCTCTCTCTCTCTCTCTCTCTCTCTCTCTCTCTCTCTCTCTCTCTCTCTCTCTCTCTCTCTCTCTCTCTCTCTCTCTCTCTCTCTCTCTCTCTCTCTCTCTCTTTCTCCCTATCTCTTTCTCTTCCTGACTATCTCTCTCCCTTTTTCGATCTATCTGTGTCTGGTGCCAGCCGCATTTTGTAAATATCCGATCCGCTCGGAGGGTGCGCCCTCTTTAGAGTCGCCGCTGTAGCAGCGTGGCCAAGTGCTGGCCTAGAGCAGATAGCCGACTACAGTAGGTGACCGGTGACCCGAGATGACACGCTGGCGGCGGCTGGCGACTGTCCCATGCCGAGGTCGGGCTCGGCTGGGGGCGGTCGCCGTCGCATCCGACATTCGCCGACCGGTGCGCCGAATGTACTGACGTGCGTGTTTCTGTTTCGCGCCAGTGAACCAACCCACAGTTGTGTCAGTCAACATCCTCATCAGATCGATCAGTAAAATAGATGACTACCGTATGGTGAGTTGGGTGTTGGGCCGGGCCGCAGCCGGACAGGTGTGTGGCCGTGGTGGTCGCCACCGCCGCCGCCGCCGCCGCCGACGCCGCCGGCCCGGCCGCAGCTCGTCGGCGCAGCATGAACACCATGCCGGCGTGGCATGCACACTGGCATGCAACTCACCGCACCGCCGCCACGGCGATTTTCTGTTGTTTTACTGTCGGCTGCCGCTGCTTGATTGACGAACCTCGACGGGAAAATGAGATTTGCATCGATATGCGGTCCGTCTGGGAGCTGTGTGGGCGAGGACAGATGGGGCGGCCCCAGCTGGCAGGTAGGGCGGCCACAGTTGGCAGGTGGAGCGAGTCCCCAGCTGGCAGGTAGGGCGGCCACAGTTGGCAGGTGGAGCGAGTCCCCAGCTGGCAGGTAGGGCGGCCCCAGCTGGCAGGTAGGGCGGCCCCAGCTGGCAGGTGGAGCGAGTCCCCAGCTGGCAGGTAGGGCGGCCCCAGCTGGCAGGTGGAGCGAGTCCCCAGCTGGCAGGTAGGGCGGCCCCAGCTGGCAGGTGGAGCGAGTCCCCAGCTGGCAGGTAGGGCGGCCCCAGCTGGCAGGGGGCCCCAGCTGGCAGGTAGGGCGGCCCCAGCTGGCAGGTGGAGCGAGTCCCCAGCTGGCAGGTAGGGCGGCCCCAGCTGGCAGGTAGGGCGGCCACAGTTGGCAGGTGGAGCGAGTCCCCAGCTGGCAGGTAGGGCGGCCCCAGCTGGCAGGTGGAGCGAGTCCCCAGCTGGCAGGTAGGGCGGCCCCAGCTGGCAGGTGGAGCGAGTCCCCAGCTGGCAGGTAGGGCGGCCCCAGCTGGCAGGTAGGGCGGCCCCAGCTGGCAGGTAGGGCGGCCCCAGCTGGCAGGTAGGGCGGCCCCAGCTGGCAGGTAGGGCGGCCACAGTTGGCAGGTGGAGCGAGTCCTCAGCTGGTCACGTGGTACAGGCTGAGCGTGCCCCCAGCTGGCCAAACGGCACAGATGGAGCTCGCCCCTCATCTGGCCAGATGGCGCAGACGGAGCATGCGCTCAGCTGGCCAGATGCAGTGGCAGAAGCATAAGGTGGTGCACCTATTCACCTTCCGAAACACGGTTGTTTCTCGAGGTGGATGGGCTAATGAATGTCCAAGGTACCCCGGAACAATTCCTAGATAATTATCCTGAAGCTGCTTTGAGTGCTTAGTCTGTCACCCTTTCCCAGGAGTGTGCTTTCTTTTTGTTCTGAGGACTCCCCAATCAACTTTCCTGTTAAATGGTGATGCATACTCTGAACTTATTGGGGAGCTCCTGGGTCTAGTGTCCAAGACCACGGAGGGCATAAGATACTGACTGCCAAGGGGAAGGTGGATGTGGGAGGGCGCAACTGCACGACTCCTGACATCCTCCTGTCTCTCCCTGGCCATGACCTACCCAATTTTCCAAGGGGTACCTGTGCTGAGTGCGTGTTCGCTCTGCCTGGACTTGTCGACTCTCGATGGCCGGCCCACTTGCGATGTGGTAGAGGCGGCCATCAGTGGCTCACGACGAGGAGTGCCTCGCCCGCCTGGACCTCGCGGTGGCGCCACGGCCGCCGATGACGTCATGCAATGGCCCGAGCAGACCGCGCCACCTCTGGATAACCCATTCACTCGCCAGGCAGACGCGTTTCGTTCGTGGCGGCCGCCGTTCGCCGCGTCGCTCCATTCCCGCCAATCGGCCGGAATTGGCTCGTCGTGGCGCATAGGTGAAAAATCCTTTCTCGTGGAGGGGACGGTTGCCCCTAACGTGAGACACTGCTGCTGCTGTCCAGCTGCTCCCCAACCATCCTGCCAAATTTGTGACCTTCCCGTCAGCTTTGATCAATTAGGTTAATTGAAGACTTACCTTGGTGTATTTGCATATCACACTATTCATTTTGTTGATAAAAAATAAGCACAAGATTTTGTGTTAGCCCAAGAAAGTGATCAATGAAAGTAACACTTCACGACCAATTTCATGAGGACGACTACGAAGTTGTGAGAAAATCACGTAATTAAGTAGTAGCATGAATACAAACTAACTTAACTTAGTTCCACTCTTGCCGTCTGCCCACAAGTTGCAATTATAATCCGTTTTGCCAGAAACTAATATTGCGAAACTACCCGTTTCTTCATGTGCTGGGTGAGGTCATGCCCGCTGCTTCAGGGTCAGTCTGGATGGATCGTGCCGCTGCTTCAGGGTCAGTCTGGGTGGATCGTGCCGCTGATTCAGGGTTAGTCTGGATAGGGTCGTGCCGCTGCTCCAGGGTCAGCCTGGCTGGGGTGGTGCCGCTGCTCCAGGGTCAGCCTGGCTGGGGTGGTGCCGCTGCTCCAGGGTCAGCCTGGATGGGGTGGTGCCGCTGCTCCAGGGTCAGCCTGGATGGGGTGGTGCCGCTGCTCCAGGGTCAGCATGGCTGGGTGGTGCCGCTGCTCCAGGGCCAGCCTGGCTGGGGTGGTGCCGCTGCTCCAGGGTCAGCCTGGCTGGGGTGGTGCCGCTGCTCCAGGGTCAGCCTGGCTGGGGTGGTGCCGCTGCTTCAGGGTCAGCCTGGATAGGGTGGTGCCGCTGCTCCAGGGTCAGCCTGGCTGGGGTGGTGCCGCTGCTCCAGGGTCAGCCTGGATGGGGTGGTGCCGATGCTCCAGGGTCAGCCTGGATGGGGTGGTGCCGATGCTTCATGGTCAGCAGTGTTGCTTCAGTGCCCCAGAACGAGGCCCGGAGACACGACATGCCTGAACCGAAGATCTCAAGTGACACTGCGCTGGCGATGAAGGGGTGTACGGCAGCAGGCACTCCCGCGCTGGCGATGAAGGGGTGTACGGCAGCAGGCACTCCCGCGTGGCAGATGGAGGCGTGCTGGTGTGGCCACCTGATATCATGACTCGGTGACTGCCTACCCGGGGTGCCATTTTATGCACTCTGAAGCAGCCATCAGCCCCAGTGTTTTCTCCTCACGTCCTCTAGATATACTATAGGATCCTGCATAATTGCCCGCCGTTCAATGCTTGTGAGTCCCAAAGCTGGGGCATTCCACGACAGATCGACCAGGGTCCGGCACCCTTATCTTTCAGATCTTGACCAAAATTGATGCATGGGGCTATCCTCTCCTGAATCCACCTGTGCAACTTTTTTTTCGATCAGGTTGCGATTCAGGAGTAATAGCCTCGGGAATTTCTGGAATGTCACGCTGCAAGGTTATGTTCTGTGGTCGATAACTATGTTAAATATCACTCAAAATAGAAGCATCCAGACATTCGTAAACTCACAAAGGTTGAAGGAATTCAATTCCGACAATATTGTTAGGTGTGATAACCAATACAAAAGTTACCCATGACCTCAGGTCAAGTGACCTCCAATGACCTAGATGCCCGTTAAAATATTGATTTAAAACTTGAAAGAACGAAGTATAACGAACTTGATATGTAACAACAAAAGAATAGTACGTGTTTTTGCTACAAATGCTCGTTTGGAGAGGGCAAATTTGACAATATTTCAAGCTTTTCGAGCATTGAACTACTAACTCGGCCGCCACTCTGCACATAATCGAGATATAATATGATATCATGTACCCACGTGTGTTCTGGCATTGTGCGGATGAAAGACTGTTCTAAAAAGTAGTAATGCAAAAAGCTGTGTAATATTAATACATTTTACGAACGACATCGAACGACATTCCGATGATCACATCGCGTTGCTGACCGCATGACTTGTCTCGCAAAAGCACCATGTCATTCTGTAACAGTTAAACTCAACCAATGCATGGAATAATCAGATAACCCCACCACCCATCCCCACCAACTTGGTCATGTGGTGTTTGCACAGGTCCGCCGCAGCATGCGTCCAGGTGGTGTGTGTGAGGAGAGGGGTGGGTGGGATAAGGCATGGATCGTTTCTCGGGTGGTGAGTGACCACAGCCACAGAAAGGATTAGTGAAATCAAGGGTCCAGGATGCTGAGAGAGTCAGTTCCGTATTGCTGTCCTTATGATTCGCACCTAAATAGTGTTACCCGTGGAATCGTGACAACTGATGAAGATTAAATAGTGTGCCCAGTGCGTTTACGGCTCCATGCAATGTACAGTGTTAAAACCGGGTAAATTGCACACATTGCCTGTTAACGCTGGAGGCAGTGTATTTCACCGGTTTTTAAATACATGTCCACATCAATCTGTTCCGGAAAAAGTTTTTTTTTAGATGGGGCTTCATTATCGTTCTGATCCATTCAAGCGACATGAGACCAAGATAGCAAAGAATGTTAAAGAAGTTAACGATGAACTGATCAGCAGAGTTTGTGATGCACGCATAAAGAAAGGTGAATTTTGAGCCTTGCATGCATGATAAGATTAAGAAAAACACCTGAGAATCTTCTAATAATGGAGAAAGAAGGCAGCATCAGCTCAAGCAGCACCAGTCAAAAAGGGAGTGGCAATGCCTCGACCGTATCCGAAGCTGAGCTACAATCAAGACGCCAAACGGCGGATTTCCACTGCTTGGAATATCGCCATTTAACAAATTACCGCATCGTAATATTTTACTTTGTTTTGTTATTTTACTACGAGCTTGGAAAAGATCGGTCTAAAGCCCTGTCTAAATCCCAAAGACGGTAAAAAAAAGCTCCGGTCTTTAATCGGCTTCTCACCGGGTTTTCGATCTTTTAATTTGCCACCTCAACCTTCCATCTATCTCAGATCTTTCCAACGTGTAGAATCCTTTGTAGGAACAGCAGGGCACTTCTGCAACATCAGCCAATGCATAGGTGGACTTGCAGTGGACGGTCTTTCCACTCTTACGTATTCAGAGAACAGTGTGGCGATGTATGTTACGGCCAGTTAGCCGGAAATATACCGGCTCAGTCTATTGGGCGCAAACGGACTCAGTTGAGCATGCCGGGCACGAACAGTTAAGGAAATCGGACACAGCCTATTGGCTGTAAATATCCTCATCCTTCCGGACGACAAACAGGTTCATCCCAACGGATGCATATCCGGCAGCACATCCAGCTGCACGGACACACATCAGGTCTAGCTGACAGGATATGCAGCGGGCCCGGCTCATCGAATATACAGCACGCCCGGCTGACAGGATATACAGCGGGCCCGGCTCATCGAATATACAGCACGCCCGGCTGACAGGATATACAGCGGGCCCGGCTCATCGAATATACAGCACGCCCGGCTGACAGGATATACAGCGGGCCCGGCTCATCGAATATACAGCACGTCCGGCTAACAGGATATACAGCGGGCCCGGCTCATCGAATATACAGCACGCCCGGCTGACAGGATATACAGCGGGCCCGGCTCATCGAATATACAGCACACCCGGCTAACAGGATATACAGCGGGCCCAGCTCATCGAAAATACAGCACGCCCGGCTCACAGGATATACAGCGGGCCCGGCTCATCGGATATACAGCACGCCGGGCTAACAGGATATACCGGCCCGCCGGATATGCAGCAGGCCGACCCGAGCATTCAGCAGGGCTGGCTGACAAGATATATCGTTGGTCCAGCTCATCGAATGTACGGCACGCCCGGCTGACAGGACGTACTGGCCCACCAGCAGATAGACAGCAGGCCTGGTTGACAGGACATACAGCAGATCTGGCTGACAGCTGACAAGAGCACGAGTGTGATATGCACCAGTATGTCTTAACTCTTGTCAGTAGGTATGGTGGGGGGGGGTGCTTCAACTTCTTAATGCTTTTCTTTGATAGCTTCCGAACCGCTCAACGGAACCCAGCGAAATTTTCAGCACCCTGTAGGGTGTGTTTTTTTAGGCTTGTGGTATTTTTGTTTTGTTAAGCCACATCAGGTGACGGAGCTATGGCGTCATAAATGGGAACACTTCCGACGATTTGCTCACGAAATCGAGGATTAAGATGTGAATCTTGACATGACATTGTGACCCGAGGCGACACATTTTGTGCGGCTCAGGCCAATAATAGGTGACCATATTGATATTCGGACATTGCCCAAGTACCATTCAACGTTATTCACTGTCATTAGCCTAATTTGAGCTCGGATACCTTTTTTTTGGTTTAATAGAATAACTATGGGCATGTTAAGTCCTGAAACCGATATCACTGTCGATTTATGCCCTGGGGTGGGTGGAAGTAGTGGCTTTAACCAGCATTATATCAAGTTTTCAGATGCGGGGTCAGCACTTTGCCTGACCTGACCCGTGACCTATGCCTTAAATATAGCTTGAGATACTTCATTACATCCGAAAAGGACCCACGGACACTGGGACAATAGCCAAAAGTGTCCATCTGTTGCAGTGTAGGAGGCGTTTGGGATTAAATCGTGAAAAGTCTCGATATATGTGAAAGTGTGATATTTGACCTGACCTGCAGGATCACCAATCACGCCCAGATACAACAATCGGGCCCCAATCGCGAGATCTCGTTCCACCCCACACGTCCGTTTTTGTTTCGTCTCTGGAGCACGTTTCGTTTGTAAACGCCAGGGGGTCGCCCCCTGCCCTCTCCACTGGCGAAGGTGTCAAAATTCCGCACACGGCCGATGGTAATTGTGCTACAACGTTGGTGTGTTTCAATGTAGCCTGCTGAATTAACGTGTGCCTTGCTCTGCTTCAGCATGTCCTACTGTTTGAAACGGTTCGTACTGTGTCGCAGCGTGACTTGCTGTGATATAGCGTGAATCACTGTCATTCAGCATGCCTTGTTGTTCTTCATTGTATGCTGTGTGGTGCTACAGGGTGTCTTGCTGTGATGTAGCGTGAAGCACTATGCTACAACGCGCCTTGTTGTTCTTCATCGTATGCTGTGTTGTGCTACAAGGTGTCTTGCTGTGATGTAGCGTGAAGCACTGTACTACAGCGCGCCTTGTTGTTCTTCACCGTGTTCTTTGGTGTGCTACAGGGTGTCTTGATGTACCGAAGCGTGTCCTACACTGCGACATTTCTCCACGTATTATTGTGTTCTGCTGTACTGCAGTGCGTCTGCTGCGTTACGTGTCTTGCCATGTTACAGGTTATGCTGTGCTGCAGCTTATCAGTTCGTGTTACAGCGTGTTCTACTGGTTCGAAGTGTGCCTCGCCGTGCTACAATGTATTTTAGTGTTCCTGAATGTATCACACTGCGCTAAAGCGTGTTATGTTGTGCTATGCCTTGTCAGTCTGTGCTGCAGCGTGTTTTTGTATTAATCGAACGGCAAAAAGTCTTTGAATTCACGGAATGAGTGCGCGCAACTTCCTAGCACGTCACGCACGAGTGCGAACTACACTTTCTCCCTCAACGGCGGCTGTGACGCGACTCCGAGCGCTCATCTCACCCCCAGTACGAACCTGGCCCAGCCCTCATGACTCCGCACCACACTGCGCGTGCGCCGCCGGCAACGCCTTCAAGGTCGTCGCTCCGCACCATATACGGGCACGTCCGCACCATATACGGGCACGTCGCTGGCCCTGTCTGAGCCGCGCGCCGGAAGCCCTCCGGAAACGCCGATGACGCGCTCATCACCACAGTTTTATAAAGCAAAAGCAGCACGTCTTATACAAAAAAGAATATTATGTTCACACAAGCCCATCCAATGTGATGCTCTATTGATGAGGAGACTTCCTATTTTACAATGGAGGGATTTAAGGAATTTAATTTAAATTCCTAAATTAAATCATCACCTGCTATTTTGGTACACATATTCCATAGATGCACCCCTATCCAGCTTTGCATTTCCTTGGAAGGTATCAAAGGCTAGAAATGTAATACTTGCAATCAAAATCATCATGTGATTTTAGAATGTAAAATTATATTTTATAATCTTTTAACAACCTTTTGCAGCACCTATATGACCAATCTTCTTTCTTAGAAGGTGTGAAATGTCCAAAATGTAAAATGATTAGAATGCATCCCATCAGTGGCTTTTCTATGCAATGGGCAACAATAATGTGCGTGCTCACTGCAATGGGTGGAGAAAATGAGTGGTCCCATCATCTGAATCACATTCATAAACATTGCATTTGAATGATAAATTCCAAGAATTCATAAAACACCATGAAGCACAAATTTACCCTGGTATTATTGTGCTTGAAGGTGGCAACAACATCAGTTTTTACACTCATTTGCCTCCATAAAGCAAACAAATGGGTTAGGTTTGATTATGTTAGGTTAGTTCAGGTTTTTTAAGTTGGAAAATGTTTGAAAATTTTTCCAACTTACAAAACCTAAACTAGAATTGGAATAGAATTGGACGTTGGAATTTTTTTATGTTTCCATGTTTAAAAACTAAACGCAAATAACCTAACAAAACCTAACCAATTTGTTTGCTTTATGGGGGCAAATGTGTGTAAAAACTTATCTTGTTAATACCTTAAAGCACAATAATACCCGAACCTGGAGGTAGGTCATCAACAATTGTCCAAACATTTGCAGATTTCAGTGGCAAATGCAAACAGCTTGGAATAATTTCCCACTCCTTTTCCCCAATATTGTTGGAAGTCATACACTCCGCTAATTTCCCCATCATCTTCTAACCTTTGTATTTCCTTAGTTTTCTACTCCCAGCTTTTCAAGCATAACTTTACACCTTGTCATCGAAGCTAAAAACATGCTTGAGGGGTTTCCCCTTCTGCGTATAATTTCCACAAATTGACAATTTCAACCCAGAAATAGCCCTCTCTACGGCTGTACAAATGCTTCCTTACCTCAGCTATGCCCAGCCAGACCTGCAGGTGTTTGGTGAATCATTCTTGCAGTCTGGAAATGTTGATAGGGAACCAAAAGTTAGCATGCACCACATGTGAAGATAGCTTCCAGCTATTTGCATCCAAATACAATTATTTCAAGCTGATAAATTAGCACGGTTCTGTGAAATATCACTATTGGTTAGAGAGTACAGCCGCGCTTAGACGCCGTCAGTGCGAATGCTTCCCATCAATGCAGGCCGAGTGGAATGACGAGGTTCCACCAATATAAATGGCCGTTACAGTTACTGGCTATCTGTGTTTGGTTGGACATTTTGCCCATCACTATCAAAGTATCTTGCGTCATCTCGGTCCCCGTCGGCGACCAGGACCGAGATTCTGGCAGGAAAGCTACGAAAAAGATGGCACCATAGGCGGATGCGGTAATAAGTGTAAGTAATTGAGGATAAACTACTTGTTTTGAACAGCTTAACGGTACAATATTTTCAACTTTGTGTTCTCTGAGATATTTCAAACTGCAAAGTTGCATCCATATCCACTTAGACGCATACGCCTTTCTAAATGAGAGTACTATTGCCTCATCTTGGTTCCGTACCGTACCGAACCGAGATTTAAATCGTAAACAGCGTAATAGTGGCCTTGTTTCATAGAACAAATCACGCCTTCACGCACCTCCTATACCTGCCATGTTAACCTGCCGGCGATAACCAAGACAGTTTCACCGGCCCCGAATTATGTGATGATTTACGAATTGAGCAGCGAATTGGTGTTGTTTTCGGTCATTGCCACTGTGTGCCTTGACCTGTAAACGTGTCACCATTCTCAATTTGTCTATAGAGCCGTGGCGAATAAACTAAAGCGGGTAGAAAGGCAGACATGCCATACATTTTGAAGTGGACGCGATCTGGAGAAACACTTGACTGTGTTCCATTGGCCACGCATCATGTAAACGTTGGTTCGTCAACTCTCGACTTACGGTAGAATTTCATTACGATAGAATAGTACGATAGAATTTCACTTCAATATTTTTTTATGGATGGAAAATGCAGCATGCCCTTAAATGAACTCAGAAACCAGCCAAGTGCCGAGCAAGACAAACTTCATCATTTTCAGATCCGTCCAGTACGCAAGTAAGCTGAGCAATGGTATTAGCCCTCTAACACACAAGACACACCATGGACTATCTGGCTCCGCACGTGCTTTACGTGAAGAGGTGTCGCCTTGATATTGCTTGGCTATTGCGGCCACTTCAACTTGGCCAACAATCACCATCGTTGATGGACGTTCTGAGAACTGGACTGAATTTGTTGAACGGAGGGGAGAAGAGTATCAGTGATGGGTGTGTGTGTATATGCGTGCGTGTGTGTGTGGATTAGCATGCGTTAAAGGCTGGCGGCTTATAGCTTCTTAGCTAAATGAACTTGCCAATGAAAGCTTTGATGTGTGCATGGGAATGTACCTAGATTGCGGTCAGTCGCTTCTTATTGCGCCTACTGTATTTGCAAAGTTGCGGTAAGTATCCAAATAAGATTCGGTGCATTAATCCTGTTGCTGAATAATCGAACTTCGAAGGAGTTTATTGTGCGTCGTGTTGTGTTGTGCTTCACAATAATCTCAAAGTAGGTTTGCCTCGCCCAGTATTTCATGGTTAGTGGACGTGTTTGTCTCTTTTTGCATGCAAACGATGTCTTTCTGTTTCCTTCCTCATATTTAATTCGCCCGGTCTGTCCTTTTCGGAAATGATACTGCATCGATCCCATCAACTGCTATGTTTGTAATTTAAATGGTCACCCGAATGACGCATACGCAGAAAGTTCACTTCAGCCTAATGCATTGGTGAGCAATGACAAGTTTCATGATGATCATCTCGTACGCGATTAGATCTTAGAGTAACTGTGTCGCGTGGCATCCACGGTGTCCGTGGCTTACATGTGTGACAACAGTGGCCGACCGGCGGCCAATCTGCACGACCGAGCACAGTTTGTCAGCCGGGTTTGTGTTTCAGGAGTATAGTGTACAGTTGCTGTTCCGCGAGAAGTGGACAGACGAGAGGCTCAAGTTCGACGACATGCAGGGTAGGTGGCTGAACAACGCGCGGTCATCAGCACTGTCACCCATTGACCGTGGGAGCAATTGGTAGCAATATCATTTGGCTAGACGAATACTCAGTATTCGTACAAAGTCCTTCAGCTGACTAAAGAGGTATTTGCATGTGCAATGACCCTCAGCCAACTGGGACGGGAGAGTCCTGGGTCTTTGTGGCATTCTCTCAAGCGGATTGGATGAATACTTCGTATTTGGTCCGATGTATTATTTTTGTGTATAAATAATTAGACGGCTACTCGATATTTACGTGACTAGTCGTGTCCATCATTTGTGAACATTTGTCGAGCTATAGTTTTCGTACGTTGTGGTGCATTGGGCAGCTTGAAATTGTGCGGTGTCATTTCTAACCGTGATTAACTTGCACCAACTGCACTATTCTCTTTGGTTCCCGAAAACATAATCCGATCTGATATGACTTCTTCTGGTGATCGTAATTGTTCAAACGTTTCAATTCAACAAAGTTGAAGCGTTTTTACCGTTTAACGTGCTTGGTGGATTTTGTTTTCTGTCCCACATGCAGCAGATACCGCTGGCATTTTCGTTTGCGTGTTGATGGGTTGCGCTCCAAGACCAAAAATGGCTAAAACACGTTTCGGTGCACCTAAAATTATTTACCGCTGAAATGTAGCATGTTTCGATTTGTTGATGTATTAAATAATCACAATCCTTGGGCGGATACAGGTGGGGGTGGGGGGGGTGGCACCGAGGGGACGTCCCCCACCCCCTCCCCATGAAAAGATGGCGCCAGTCTGGCCGCCGCGAAAGACGGCGGCTTTTCGCGGCCTTCTAGAAGGCTTGAATGCACTCCCTATCTCACCCCAACTGAGCGGTTTGTTTCACCCAAAGACGCTCCTTTTGGAGGAAAACGCCAAAAGACCAAAAGATACCCCTCCAGCATGATCGAGTACACCCACCTCACCCACCTACCAACCAGCACTGAACGATTTCTTTCGTATCGAAGGCGCCCCTCCGGGGAAATGTGACCCTCCCTCCCATGGACATTCCTGAATGCGCCCCTGCCACAACCTGTTAATGAAAGCTAATTGCAACAAGGCAGGTTTCCCATGATACGGCGTTGTAGTTGCCCAGCCGACACGATAATATGCATGATCAACTTATTCCATCACAACTCGGCGTCGGTTGCCCAGCCGACAGTATCGCAAACCATTGAACGCTATGGAAATTGAAGTTTTCAATGTCAAATGATATATTGCCGATCGATCCACAACGCGAATAAGAAGATAGAATGCTGCGGTAGCAAAGAAAGATGTGAACTATTGTGCACCACATACCACCCGATCTCTTCCTCATGACAATTTTCCATCACGTGGCGGGTAGTCCTAGTTTATTGTGGTAAGAAGACTGCAGAATGGTGCTTTCGCCGATTTAGTTTGACATTACCAAACACAGGCGGCTCCCATGTCCCTGCCGTCTAGCCTTAGCCGATCCCAGGTGGTTCCCGTCGCTCCGTCCCTATCGCCAGACCCTGACTGACTCCCTTTCGTCTGACCCTGACCGATTCCAAGCGGCTGCCGTGACTGGCTGTGTCTCTCCTGACAGGCCGGGTCGGCTACCTGACACTGACCGACCCAAGGCGAATCTGGATGCCTGATCTGTTCTTCAAGAATGAGAAGACAGGTCACTTGCACGAAATCACCATGCCCAACATGTACATCCGGATATTCGCTGACGGCGGCGTGCTATACAGCGTCAGGTAAGGTAGCTGCCGTCTCGTCCTGCTCATACCCAGGTCAGTCGTCCTGCTCACACCAAGGCTAGTCGATCTGCTCATACCCAGGTCAGTCGTCCTGCTCATACCAAGGCTAGTCGATCTGCTCATCCCCAGGTCAGTCGTCCTGATCACACCAAGACTAGTTGATCTGCTCACACCCAGGCCAGTCGTTTTGCTCATACCCATGTCAGTCGTCCTGCCTCATGCCTAGGCCAGTTGTCCTGCTCACACCAAGGCCAGTCGATATCCTCATACCCAGATCAGTCGTCCTGCTCGCACCCAGGTCAGTCGTTTTGCTCATACCCAGGTCATTTGTTATGCACATACCCAGGGCGGTCGTCCTGCTCACACAAGGACTAGTCGATCTCATCACACCCAGGTCAGTCGTCCTGCTCATACACAGGGCAGTCGTCCTGCCCACACCAAAACTAGTCGATCCGCTCACACCCAGGTCAGTCGTCCTGCACGCACCAAGGCTAGTCGTTCTGCTTATACCCGGGGCAGTCGTGAGTGGAAAATATATGACAGCACATGAAAGGCACCATGTAACCGAAAATATGCATATGACACCATATGATTGTCGCATGACATTACAGCAGGTATACACCACGGTATACACGGTATGCTTATTATTCATATCCTATTATAGCATACATGCCTTACCATATCATTGATTTGTCGCAACAGTAGCATTCTACACAAACTACCGCATCTGGACATCTAGAGGATACATATATGAGCACAAATGTTGTCCTTAATTTCAATATAGGAAGAGGCCCATTCTGGCATCTTCACACAAAGCTGTCGGGAGAGAGAGAATGTCAGCAGACATTCTGAATCAGTGGGAGAAGGGGACGACCGCAGGGTGCACTTCAGCTATGCTACATCTCAGTCCTGCTACCCCTCTCTGGCTTGGTGGGAAGAAGAGCCTGATCGTCCACTCTTATCCGAACCCTCTGAGGTCAAAAGGAGCATTCTACTCAGATTGAGTGCACTGGTACCATATTTGTTCCCCATTGTTCACTCGATTCGAACAGATCCAGGCGAATAAAGGTGAGCCCCCGCAAGGTCGTCAGCTTCCGCTGGTGACGTGCTAGGCCAGCACGCGGACCCTAGCTGTGCATCCTTTCACTCCCCATCCCAATGTTCGTTCACTGTCAGCGTACCTGGCTATATCCTTCATTCAACCCTGCAACAATAACCCCTCCCTTGTCACGAGCAGGTAGGTCAGCTTCCCCTGGTCTACCCGTCCGCTCCGTTTTATCGGGGTAGACGGGGTCCTGGAGGCTGAGGTCCTCCGTCGTAGACGGCCGGAGAGGACCCAGAGCCGATATGAAGGGTCCCTGGGTTCGAGGACGCACACAGGATTGCCGTAAGGTGACACACACTATTATAAAGGTCTCCTGGTAGACTGGAAGCCTTTGAGTAATATGGGCCCCTTGACTACTGAGAAGCTGTCTCCGTTGGCTCAAGGGCCTTCTTACACTGACCAAGACCATGGCCCTCTCCATCAGGCTGAGAACCCTTCCAACGAACTGGGGCCCCCTTTGTCAGTCCAGACTCCTTCATCGTCCAGACTCCTTCTCCTTCATCTAGGGGCCACACATGTCGGCTCGGGGCCCTCTCCGATGACCTGGGATGATTTCAAGTGGCTAGGGCCCTCTCTTTCGGATCAGTTACCCTCTCCGTTGACTCAGACATCTTTTTATGGGCAAGACCTTCTCCGTCGTCATCTCGAGGGCCTTCCACCGACTCGGAGTCCCCATCCCCCTCGAGATCCTTCACGTTGGCCTGGCCAGAGGCCTTCAGCGTCGGCCCATGGGCCCAGGGACTCGGTGACCCTATTCATTTCCCAGGACCGTCTACGTCAGCCAGGTTTTTTTTCATCGGTCCGAGGCCACTCACATCAGCCCAGAGGCACTTCAGATCGGCACCTGGCCTCAACTAGCCATCCAGCCTCCCAAGTTCTCAAGGTCCCTCCAGCTTACTAGGACCACCAACTCTCAAGTGGGACATGGGCTCCGTCAGGTCTCAAGTGGTCCTTTAGTTCCCACTGGTCCCTCCACATCCTGAACCAGTTTTCTTCGCATTCAAAGATCTAAATCGACATTCTGGTGATTGTTGTATTATGGACTTTTTCATCGAAACTTTAACGTTGATCCCCTCTGGAATGTTTTTCCCGAAGCTATAATGAAGGACGCGTCCCTTGCTCCCCTTGTGTGTCAAGAATGTGCGCTGTATAACCGTGATGTGCATAAAGTACGTCGTAAACCACCCAATAAACAAACAAGGTCCAGTGCTTGATGTGGAGTCAGATTATTAACAGAGAAAGGGGAGGGAAATAAGGCCTCTGTGCATATCTTTTGCATGTCCATGCAATGCGCAAGCATCCAGTAGAGTATGAAAAGGCAAAGTAATGCGCTAAACAGCTGCATGCGTCAACCTCGTCCATGTCTTCGCCTGCACAGCGGAAGTTGGAAAAGACAGGAGCACTGTGGCGTCAGGTGCTCAATACAACTACTACCAATTACTTATCGTAGTCGAAGCTAGGTTGCAATATTGACCGGAGTGGCAACCAGCTCGCAAGGTTTGACAATTCAAGACCACTGAATTCGCAACCAGCTGTCGTCGCGCTTACTTCGGAAGTCAGGTTTGTGTGGTCTGACTTCCCGGGTCGCCGACGAGACATCCCAGGCGCGGATCTAGATAAACACCTTCAGGGTTTGTGCATAAGCAAGCTGGTACTAGAACAAGCACTGGTCGTCTTAAATAAGTGAGCATGCCCTGGTTGTTATTTTTAGGCTGATTTCGCCGCTGATGTAATTTAAGCGCTTTCAGATCAACGCAATTGGCATGGCCGGAGTCCGCCATTGGGATGTCATGACGATTACCTCCCGCTAGTGGCCGTTGTATTCCAGAATTCCTACTAGGCACATCCCAAGCGCGGATCCAGATACATACCTTCAGACTTTGTGCGTAAACAAGCCGTCACTGGATCGGAAACTGGTCGTTTGGGTAAGTGAGCTTGTTCTATTTGTTCATTTATAGGTTAGCTTGGTCGCTCATGTTCTTTAAATATGTCAAGATGAACATAAATATGACCTGATTTCGCGATTGGAATGTCGTGACGATTACTTCCCGCCAGCGTGCGCGTGAAACCGCCCCAGTTCCAACCAAATACCTTCCCCCTCCCCCTTCACGTTAGCAGCTAAGCTCACCCTCCAACTTTCTCTCTGTGCTGGTCTCGAAATGCGTCACTCGGAGAGAACTGGCACCCATCAAGAGTAGCGCCCCTCGAAATTTCCGGATCCTTGGCAATTTTTATATTGGTTTGTATCTTGTCAAGTTAGTACTGGGCATATATTTTAGCTAGTTAACCAAGTCTGAACAAAGGTATCTTGGACCACAATGAAGAAAAAGACAGGACAAGAGCAATTTTTTTTTGCTGTAGGCGGTATCGGTTTTGGCCTTCGATCTTATTATCGGTTTCTCGGTTTAATTACTTTTGCAATTTTTGCCTGAGATGCATTTGGCCAAATAATTTTAAGTCGCCGACGGGTTACATAACAAAGTTGTTGCAGCATTGCTAAATGCTCACACCGCGGCAACATAATAGGTTAGTTTGAGTGTTAGGTTGCGGTCTGATCTCAATAGTTCTTACGGTTTCCTATTGGAAACTCCAATAATTTTACCCCTAGAATCGGTACTGTATTTTTGTGGAACCAACACTTCGGGATAAATTAAATATATTGAGACCTCAACGGATTGCAGTGTTTTTTTTTTGGGGGGGGGGGGGGTGATTGCAGTAAACCTAGGATCTCTTCAGAACATCTGAGCATAAGCTTTGATCTCGGTCTCTTGCTGATTTCGGGACTTAAAAATTCCAAGTATGGAAGAGACACTATACGTTCCAACCCAGCTGACGATGATGCTGTCAGCAAGTTTTGGCCGATCATACGGCGGTAATGATTATGAGGTCGCCATCTTGCCTTCCATTGGCAAATTGACTCAGCCAGAACTTGCTGGCAGGAGCACTGTCAGCTGGGTTCGAATGAAGTCATAAGGAACACACCATTATTTTCAGGATATGTTATGTAGCTGCGTCCTGACTCAAGCAAAAACGCTTCCAAGACATGTTTGACGAATGAGAAAGGAAAAACTTGTGGTCCCTCAGAAACATTTCTGTCCGCCGAATGAGAAAGGAAGACCGTCCCGTCGTCCACCGAAGGTTGGGGAGGGGAGCACGTCCCCTCCATTACCCTGGAGAGCGCCTGCAGACAATAAATCCCTCCCAGGTACAGCCGACCAAACCGGTTAACCTGGTCGCAGACAATCACAGCCGAAGCAGATCACAGGGTCAGCGCAGCGCGTGACGCTGTAGCCGCACGTCGGTATTCTCATTCTGATTGTCGCATCGCGCCGTTCCCGACCGCAGCAGGGTGAGCAAGACGGTAAGATTGTCAATACGGAGAACCACCATGCCGGGCTCAATTGACTGCCTAGACCTGAATGGCTTGGGCTGTCATCGACCGCGGCCATTGGTATATGTATGGAAGGAGAATATCACATGTATCAATGAAGCGCACACATTCCGATGGTGGTGGTTATTGGTTTTACGACACGTCGACCGTTGAGTCATGTAGCGTCGCCAATCTCTCACGCCGATTGGTCGCGGGCGAAGAGTAGCGACAGGTGAGACTCGAACCCACAATCTCTCGATTGTGAGACGGGCAGCTTACCCCTAGACTACTCGTCCCCACGCATTCCGGTATGCCAGGCATCGGTAGATCCTTAATGCCGTAGCTGAATTGTGTAAGACTTCATTTTACATGCCTACAGCCCTACTTTTTGTCGAGTCACCCCCACCCCCTCCCGCTCAACGGATTTTCAGCCGGAAGCGCCTCTCCACTTTCGCAGTGGCGCCCCTCCAGACAAATTCCTCATGTCAATTTCAAGATCCGCCTCTGCGTTCAATGAGACCCAGCTCGCCAGGTGGGACGAAGATCACCGGACAGCACGGCTTAGTGCTCGCAGCGCGGGAGGACCGCTAATTTACCCCCCTCTCCTGAACCGTTCATGTTATTCCTGTTAAAATTGGCATACCTTCCGACAACTGATGAGCCCACATTGTGTACAAGTTGAGCTCCAGTCTCTTAAGATATCGGAGATAGAGCGGGTCAAGGTCAAGTCCAGACCTCGTCTTGATATATATAACGGTATTATATAAGCATATGCGGATTCCAATCATGTAGTTTTGTGTTGTAGTATTTGAAGTACTGCAACATATTGCCATATTGTTATTAGTTAATTGGACAAGTAAAATACAGATTACAATGGCACAAGATGATATATTCGAAAAAGGAACACCAACGTTTCGGCTTTATGCCTTCATCAGGGTGACAAGTACGATATTAAAAAATATATGAAACAGTGTTTTACATTTTTTAATCGACACGTGACACTACGTCTACTATCTACCACAGGTTGGCGAAATCCACACAGACGAATTATCCAAAAGCACATGCACACAAATGTAAAAGTGTCAATCATTCGTTGGTAATCACCATCCAGTTCATAGTCAACAAGGAGAATGTGCATATGGCGTCGGCATAACATTACTATAGGGCGTTGTTATCTTTTGTGACCCAAATGTATGTGTGCAAATGTGCTGTACGTGTATGTGTGTGTGTGTGTGTGTGTGTGTGTGTGTGTGTGTGTGTGTGTGTGTGTGTGTGTGTGTGTGTGTGTGTGTGTGTGTGTGTGTGTGTGTGTGTGTGTGTGTGTGTGTGTGTGTGTGTGTGTGTGTGTGTGTGTGTGTGTGTGTGTGTGTGTGTGTGTGTGTGTGTGTGTGTGTGTGTGTGTGTGTGTGTGTGTATTTGCGTTAATGTGTGTGAGTGTAAGTGTAGGTGTGTATTTGTGCAGTGTGGTCTGTATGTGTGTGCCTATCCCGCTCCTGTCCCCTGTTTATTTGTCACCCCTCCCTTGATCATGTATGCTACTATGTGGGCTAATTTTATGAATCCCGGAGATGTGTCCATGCAGTCTTCAGTGACTATGTGGGCCGCCTCCACTGCTTTCCTTCTAAATTTGTTATCTACCCTAACTATTTCTTGTGCCCCATTCCAATCCGGGAGGTGACCTTCCCTGTCTGCGTGTATGACTATGGCACTAGATAGCCTGTGGTTACGCAAGTCTCCCTCGTGCTCCGTCATCCTTTCTTTAATTGAGCGGCCTGTCTCACCGATGTATGCTTTTTTTCACAACACCCACACGGGATCCTGTATACAGCACTATGATTATCGGATTTTGGATGTTGAAGACGAATGATGTCCCCAATCTTCTGCCCCGTGGATTCAACTATTTTCGCTATGTCGCCCATATAACGGGAAATATTTATGACATTATGCTGTGCGGGGACTATAATGGGATGGATTTGGATTTTGTTAGCCCGGACATTGTGCCCCTCGTCGTGTATGCTATTTGCTTTAGTAATAGTAATGTTATGCCGAAGCCATATGCACATTCTCCTTGTTGACTATGAACTGGATGGTGATTACCAACGAATGATTAACACTTTTACATTTGTGTGCATGTGCTTTTGGATAATTCGTGTGTGTGTATTTCGCCAACCTGTGGTAGATGGCAGACGTAGGGTCACGTGTCGATTAAAAAAAATTATAAGCACTTTCATATATTTTTTTTTATATCGTACTTGTCACCCTGATGAAGGCATAAAGCCGAAACGTTGGTGTTCCTTTTTAGAATATATCATCTTGTGCCATTGCAATCTGTATTTTACTTGCCCAGTTAACTAATAACAATATGTCGGAGAGTGCATACGGCCAAGAAAACCGATCGATACGACACGAAATCTACCTTCGACGCAGGTTATATAACCTGCCCCGTCTCGGGGTGGGGGGGGTACACCCCTCCCCTCAGGTTTTCCCAGGATAACGGGAAAACAACGGCGCGTAGCGCTATGAAATTTTCACTACCTTTTCTTTGATCTTTTGTGCGTCTGACCTGGAAATTTCAACTTCAGGTCATGTGAGGTCATTGGGCTAGCTGAGGTCAAAGAGGACCACCTCCGAAAATGTTTCAAGATCGATAGTTCATGTAAATGGAAATATATTTAAATGAAACGTAGCACATTTGTACATATGATCAGTGGCTACAAATCGTATGTCTGGGACTTTTGTTAGAGATTAGGTCAGTGACCTGAGGTCACGGACAATTTGGGCCAATTTCGGGCCAATTTTCCCATTGTTGCAACATGCATACTCTTCAACCACCATTTTTACCTTGGTATGTGTGCAGAAGCATCAGGAGAATTTCCTCATCCAATTTACTTGACCTTCGTGAAGTGACCTGAGGTCAGTAGAAAATAGTGTACGCTAAGTGGGCTAAACCTTTTTTGACAATCCTGTTTTTATGGTTTATTTCAAGGTACCAATGCTTGCATGATATCAAAATTGCACTTCACGATCTAAATTACTCCCAGAAATCAAAACTATGAATCATACTCAAGGTCAAGGTCATCCTAGGTGATTGTGCTATAGCGGATTCTTTGTATGAGGATCGATAGCTCATGCTCGCGAAAATATATTGAAATGAAGGTACCACGTGACCACAACTTGGCAGTCATTACAACACATACCTTTCATTTGTGCTTGAGGTCAGGTCAGTGGCCTAGGGTCACTGCCACTTTAGCCCATGTTTCGTCAATGTGACTATTGTTGTAATATTTATGCTTTGATGTCTACCTTTTTGGCCTTTGTATGCATGCTGAAGATTCAGAAGCTGAAAATTCAGAAATTTGTTCGACCTCCGTCAATGACCTGAGGTCACGGTAAGGTAAAAGCCGCAACGTGAACCAAATATATTTAGATACCCTCATTCGTTTGTTATATTTTCGAGTTCCATGGCCTAAGCAGCATCAAATTACCCAATGCAGCTAACATTATAAATCATAGTCAAGGTCAAATTAATCCTAGGTCATCGTCGTATGACGGCAAATGCATACAAAATTGGTCGTGTGAAAATCGACACGAACTATCGTCACCTACTTTGTAAGCAATATACGTTGTAATGCAAAGTATCTGTGAACTCAATTTCATGTAGCGCTTGCCAGTGTGCAAATCTACATGACAAATCATGATTCGATCAGGGAGAGAGGGGGCTGGCCCTGCAACACGATAAGTAATCGAAAAATGTTCACGAAGTTAGGCTTGACTAGGGTGCGACAATACCCGACCCAGCGTCTGAGAGCACGTGTGGCGAAAGGCCATAACTTCTATCTGCGTACTTCACCCGTAGGGACAGCATCCGTTCGCACGTGTGGGTTACACCTCTATTTGCTTTTGTCCTCGCTCGCCGGGAAAACACCACCTGGGTACAGTGTGTCCAGCCCATGACAAATACACAGGCAGCTAGTTGCCCAAAGACAGTGGTGTGAGTAGCACCCGTCTCTAGTAGTCGAACATGTCTCACGCGCGCCGCCTGACGCGCGAAGAGATAGTGCGCCTTATGGCAGACTCGAGCAGCGGCTCGGAGTGTGGAGACGGTATAGAGTCGGAGTCGGACCATGTGGAAGCGCTGTCCAACAGCGAAGAGGAAGGTGAGGTGTCGCTCCCGCCCCCACGGTCGTCACCCTCGAAGAGGAAGGTGAGGTGTCGCCCCGCCCCCCGGCCGCCCCCCGGCGTATGGAGGTGGGTGTCGCTCCCGCCCCCGCCCCCACGGTCGTCACCCTTGAGGAAGGTGAGTGTGTCCCTCCCCGCCCCACGGTCGTCACCCTTGAGGAGGGTGAGGGTCGCTCCCGCCCCGCCCCGTTGCCGGACGGTCGTCACCCTTGAGGAAGGTGAGGTGTCGCTCCCGCCCCCGCCCCCACGGTCGTCACCCTTGAGGAAGGTGAGGTGTCGCTCCCCCCCGCCCCCCACGGTCGTCACCCTTGAGGAAGGTGAGGTGTCGCTCCCGCCCCGCCCCCACGGTCGTCACCCTTGAGGAAGGTGAGGTGTCGCTCCCGCCCCCCACGGTCGTCACCCTTGAGGAAGGTGAGGTGTCGCTCCCGCCCCCGCCCCCACGGTCGTCACCCTTGAGGAAGGTGAGGTGTCCGCCCGCCCCCACGGTCGTCACCCTTGAGGAAGGTGAGGTGTCGCTCCCGCCCCCGCCCCCACGGTCGTCACCCTTGAGGAAGGTGAGGTGTCGCTCCCGCCCCCGCCCCCACGGTCGTCACCCTTGAGGAAGGTGAGGTGTCGCTCCCGCCCCCGCCCCCACGGTCGTCACCCTTGAGGAAGGTGAGGTGTCGCTCCCCCCCGCCCCCACGGTCGTCACCCTTGAGGAAGGTGAGGTGTCGCTCCCGCCCCCACGCGTCACCCTTGAGGAAGGTGAGGTGTCGCTCCCGCTCCCGCCCCCACGGTCGTCACCCTTGAGGAAGGTGAGGTGTCGCTCCCGCCCCCGCCCCCACGGTCGTCACCCTCGCCGTCATCTCTTCCACCGCCGCCGTCGCTTCCGCCGTCGCTGCCGCCGTCTCCGCCGCCACAGCCCTCAGCTACACCGAGAGAGGCCCAGCGCGAGCTGACAAAATCGCAACGAAAGCTGGCTGGGGTTGATCTCCAGGAATTGGAGCAGGCACCTGCGACCTATGTGGTCCACAGGCGCGGCGATGCTCCTTCCGAGTGGACAACTCAGCCCGGGCGAGCCCGCCGGCGTCGCGATGCAGCCAACCTCCTAACACAGCGATCCGGGCTGAAGGGCCGTGAAGCGAAAGCGGTGGCAAAGGAAGTCGAAGCCTTCCAACTATTTCTCTCGCCCCAAGTCATAGAAAATGTGGTGCGTCACACCAACAAAAAGCTAGACATGCTTCGCCGACAGCAGCCTCAGAATGAGAAGAGCTCTCATCTCGTCAAGCCGACAGATATAGCCGAGATGACGGCATTCATCGGTCTGGCGGTACTGCGCGGCACGCTTCCCAAGGAGCCGGCACGAGAGCTGTTCATCGGCCCGTGCGCTCCGCCAGAGTTCCGCGCCGCCATGTCCTACTTCAGGTACGCGCGGCTCATGTCAGCCATCACACTGGACAACCCTGAAACACGGGCTGAGCGACGCCTGGCCGATAGATTCTGCTTGGCTCGGGAGGTGTTTCAGGAAGTAGATGCGAACCTGCGGCGCCACTACTCACCCAGCGAGTGCGTCACACTAGACGAAACTCTGGTAAAGTCCGTGTGCGGTGCGGATTCCGGGTGTATATGCCCTCCAAGCCTGACCGGTACGGCATTCTGATACGCGCTGTGGCCGATGCAAACGCCAGATATATCTGGAAAACATGGCCCTATGCTGGAAGACCTGCCCGCCCGGATCTCGCGCCGCCCAACATCCAGATATCGTCGGTGCCGGCGCTGGTGCGCCACATGGTGTGTGATCTGGCCGGCACGGGGCGCAACGTGACTATGGACCGCTATTATACCTCCATCGATGTGGTGGAGACGCTGCGCGACGACCTCAAACTGTCGGTAGTCGCACCCTGCGGGCCAACTGGCAGTTCCTACCCCAGGAGCTGAAGTCAGCTGCCGGCCGCCAGCCCAACAGCACGGTGATCGTGCACAGGAGCGGAGTGCAACTCGCATCACACTGTCCTAGGGCTGGTAAGGTCGTCCTGGTGGCTTCCACACAGCATCGGCAGCCGCTGGTTGACAGGAAGAGCAGCTAGCCAGAAATTGTGCTGTATTACAACAGCACAAAAGGGGGCGTCGACACATGCGACGCAATCTTAGCCAGCGCCATGTGCCTCGCCCCTACACAACGGTGGCCGACGCGAGTGTTTATGTACCTGGTGGCCGTGGCAGGCCTTAACGGCTACCACATATTCTGTGAAGCGCAGCCCACGGCCGAGTGCTGCGACGACCGCCACGGAGGGCGACGGCAGTACCTCAGACATCTCAGCGCCCAGCTCATTCGCCCGCACCTGGAGCAGCGCGCCGCTCTGTACCAGATTGGCGGCGTGCTGCAATTGCAAGCCCGACGAACCCTCGAGCTGGCACTCGATCAGCACGTAGACTGGGCTGGGCCGTCTGGGGCCGCCGCTGACAGCGCGCCGCCTGAGCCCGCCGATAAGGGCCGCTGCCGCCTGTGCATACAGGAGAGCCACGGCCGCGGCCACAAAAACAGGAAGAACGCCCTCCACCGGGTCACAGCGTGCGCAGTGTGCCGACTTCCAGCGTGCCCCGCCCACAGCACGAAAACGAAAGTGTGTTCGGTCTGTACAGCGCCTGGAGAGGCGAGTGACAGTGAAGCAGAGTGACAGTGAGTAGCCGGCGTGCGAGGCCGTCATGTGGCGTGTGAGGCTGCCAGTGCATACATCGTGTTGGTGTATTTTAATATCCTCATGCTTGTACATTTCATGATCATTGAATCCAAGAACACGATATTAGTGTAATATGAATACATTCATGAATGTGCAAAGAGATTGTCTCTGCAAGGAATGTAGACGACGGAGTAAAACGTACTATTAGTATGACTGACATCGTAATTTCCATCACGTACAAATCAGGTGCAAACTTATTGATGCAACATACGATGCTCATGATCTGACAGTTGAACTGAAATTAAGCTTTGAACCTTTTAACATTCGAAGTTTTCCATCCATCGATACGTCTTTGGTATTTCAAAATACCTTCAGCTTTGCAATGAATCCCAAATTTGAGCCGAATGGCTAAAAAGGACGTAGCTAGTGACGTTATAAACTCGGAATAATGACTTCATTTTTAGGGGGAGAGACGGGGGGGGGGAACTGTATGCTGTGGGTCCGAATCACGGAGAGCTTTCATACGCTTTGCTTTTCATATGCATGCTTTTCATTTCAAGCGACGCTTCGTTCCGAAGATCGAAGGGCCGTTTGGATTCCCGTCTCTCCCGCTTCCACGAAATTGTCGCGAAAGTCTGGTCCGGCGCGTACCACTATATTTGTGCAACAACAAAATTTACTTGGAAATCTGTACGAGTTGTGTAATAAGCTATCAAATGACGTGCATTCTAACTCTGTATATATATCAGAAATGGAGATATGACATGTTCTTGAAAAAAACGGAATTGAGGTTCAAATTTTTTTTAAACTAAAAGTTGAGGACTTTTTCAGCCCCTATTCGTCGAGAGCTTTCCGGTGACACCCGATTCATTTTCGTGCCGTTCATAGTTTGGAAGATAGAGGGGGTGTTTATCCCTCCCCCCCCGAGACGGGGTGTGAGGATCTGACCGGAGAGACTGCAGGACCGGAGGGTTAAAACGAACAACCAGATCCGATTTCTGACAGACTGCATAGAGGAACAAGTGTTGCCTGCATCTGCTCCAAGACACCTGCACATAGGAGAACACCCGTTATCGAAAAGTGCCAGAGCGTACATCGAGGATGCCATTGATAATTTGACATCGAGATACAAGATGCTACGGAACGAATCCAAGAATTTGCATATACCTGAAATAGCAAGAACGGGGCCTAATACCGAGTCTAGATATCATAAAGAACAACTAAGCAAAAAACTAAACCGACTATGTAACAAGAGTCGGTGGAGGGACGCAGGCAACAGAGTCCTGGTAACAAATCTCTCCCATAGAAAACTCACGAACGTGGAGATTGGGAGAGCGCTCCCTGGGCCTCAAGTTCTCCACGGGAAAAAAAAACAACCGTGATTTGCCTGACATCATAAAGTCGAACTACCGATGCCAGGATGGTGATCTAGACAAAGGGTTCAAACAAGGTTTGTCTGTATGCATGCAAGCGGCAGCAACAACAGCGCCTTCAGCGCTGCCAAGGCGGTACATACAAGCTCTGCATAGACTGAAGCAAGACAAGGACATTTTAATAACGAGTGCAGATAAAGGTGGAGGTGTAGTTATATTAAACACTGATGACTACAAGAGAAAGATGATTGACCTACTTTCAGTCGCAACAACTTACCGTAAAGTCAAACATGGGATTACGAAGAAAGAATCTGATAGGTTCAACAAGAAGGTGAGGCGGATCCTGAAGAGGTCGGCGCAGGGCAAAACAAATACTATATCTACTGGAGGAAAACCCCAGGCCGCCCAGAATGAGGGGTTCTCCCAAAACGCACAAGCAAGAGGTCCCAATGCGCCAATCACCTCAGGAATAGGGAGTGTGCACCACACCGACTCGCGAAAATACTTGCCAAGCCTCTGTCTAGCGCACTAGGAATTATAAGTGAAAGCCATGTGAGGAATTCTGGTGACTTCCTGAATCGGATTAGGAGTATGGAAGTAAATAATATGAAGTTGGCTAGTCTGGATGTAAAGTCACTATTCACCAATGTTCCTATCGGCGATGCAATGGAGGCAGTTAGGAGGGTGCCAAAGATTGTCGATGATAACTATTTGCCTTCACCACGAGATGATTTCGCTGAACTTGCAGAACTATGTGTCAGATTCGGTGTTTTTGAATTTATGGGGGATGAATATGAACAGGTGGAAGGGCTCGCGATGGGGTCACCGCTCAGCGCAGTTCTCGCAAACCTGTTTATGGAAACATTAGAGGTGG
Organism: Ashinkailepas kermadecensis; assembly: GCA_034440615.1. NCBI lineage: Eukaryota > Metazoa > Arthropoda > Thecostraca > Neolepadidae > Ashinkailepas > Ashinkailepas kermadecensis. Next base: position 171,587 of record JAOTOM010004599.1, read on the forward strand.
ACCATTTCCAGCAGGTGCTCGGTGATGGATGCTTCTGGGCTAGATATGTGGATGATTGTTTTATGGTTGTGCCACAGCACACTGACCTCCAGGAAATGTTAGGCAGAATGAACGACGTGCACACGCGCATCAAATTCACTCTGGAAACAGAGAGGGACGGAAAACTGCCTTTCCTGGACATCTTGGTCTCAATAAATGAGGGGAAGCTAGCATTTGCAGTGTATCGAAAGCCCACTACCAAAATTGACTTCGTCCATTTCTTTTCAGGCCACCCCACACGGACAAAAAGGGGGTAGCACTCGGTTTCTATCTGAGGGCATATCGAATGCGTTCTCCTGAGCGCCTCCAGGAGGAGCTAACACACATACCACAGGTGTTCAGAGGCCTTATATTTCTGCTGGAACAACTTCTTGACCTGAAAGCAAAAGCAAAAAGCATACACGACGAGGGGCACAATGTCCTGGCTAACAAAACCCAAATTCATCCCATTACAGTCCCCGCACAGCATAATGTCATAAATATTTCCCGTTATATGGGCGGCATAGCGAGAATAGTTGAATCTACGGGGCAGAAGATTGGGGACATCATTCGTCTTCAACATCCAAAATCCGATAATCATAGTGCTGTATACAGGATCCCGTGTGGGTGTTGTGAAAAAAACATACATCGGTGAGACAGGCTGCTCAATTAAAGAAAGGATGAGGGAGCACAAGGGAGACTTGCGTAACCACAGGCTATCTAGTGCCATAGTCATACACGCAGACAGGGAAGTTCACCTCCCAGACTGGAATGGGGCACACGAAATAGTTAAGGTGGAGAACAAATTTAGAAGGAAAGCAGTGGAAGCGGCCCACATAGTTACTGAAGACCGCATCAACACATCTCCGGGATTCATAAAATTAGCCCACATAGTAGCATACATGATCAAGGGAGGGGTGACAAATAAACAGGGGACAGGAGCGGGATAGGCACACACATACATACACACTGCACAAATACACACCTACACTTACACCCACACACATTAACGTAAATACACACACACACACACACACACACACACAGACACACACACACACACACACACACACACACACACACACACACACACACACACACACACACACACACACACACACACACACACACACAAACACACACACGCACACATACACGTACGGCACATTTGCACACCCACATTTAGGTCACAAAAGATAACAACTCCCTATAGTAATGTTATGCCGACGCCATATGCACATTCTCCTGGTTGACTATGAACTGGATGGTGATTACCAACGAATGATTGACACTTTTACATTTGTGTGCATGTGCTTTTGGATAATTCGTCTGTGTGTATTTCGCCAGCCTGTGGTAGATGGTAGATGTAGTGTTACGTGTCGATTTAAAAATTCAAAACACTCCTTCATATATTTTTTTAAATATCGTACTTGTCACCCTGGTGAAGGCATAAAGCCGAAACGTTGGTGTTCCTTTTTCGAATATATCATATTGTGCCATTGTAATCTGTATTTTATATTGCCATATATATATATATATATATATATCTATACTATATATATATATATATATATATATATATATATATATATATATATATATATATATATATACATTTATATATCCTGTAAGCACGGGTAGTCATCGCTTAGCTCGAAATTCTAAGCAGTGATATGAAGGATTAGAACCCTTACTGCATGCTACATGCCTACTACTCGAGGGGGAAGGAGTAACGGACCCAACATGTCGACCACAAGGGTTACAGAATGAATATTTGCAATGAAATGAGGGAATGACTGGATCAGGTGGGAGCATGCATGAACTAGCTATGGGTAATTAGAGATCAGTGAAGCCGTTTGGGACTCAACTTGCGCATCCAGCTCTCAGATAATCGTTGCTGTCAAATCGTACATACCTCAGGACATTACCTTGGACCACACTTGCAGTCTGATAACCCTCAGTACATCGTTGAGGAGAGGGGAGGGAATGATTGCGTACCTGGAAGAACCTCATAACTGAACGATCGCCGGTGGCGGAGGCCATGCCCACAACATTTACCTGTATCCGTCCCATATCCAGACCACAGCGTTGCCCCAGTTTTCTCTAACAACAAGATCCGTCAGACGCACTCACGAATGTATGCAATGGCGTGAAGAGCCTGGGCTCGCCCGTCAATACCGTAACAAGGTGGCGGCGGGCCAGGACGAGCTCGGCGATGCCGGCAGACCGCCAAACGGCTGCTCGTGTGGCTGCAGCCGGCGACCAGTGCCCGCTGAATGGTGCAGATGGTGTGAGAGGTGCACGGATGGAGCGCCAACCAATCCACCAGACGTGTGGGGCGGGGTGCGCACGGCTCCAGCAACCCACCCATGCCACAGAGACATGGTCGGCACCCCAAGCGGTGAGGTGCACGCGGAGGCCAGAGAACCCGCGCACAAACACCAAGCGCAAAGAGATCCACCCGGCGCACAGGTACAACATTTGAGGATTGTGCCCCATGCGCCAGACCTTTCTCTCAGCCTCCGCCTTAGCACCCCTCCCCTCCTCCCTGCCTGCTGACAACCCACGCATGACGCCGACCACTTTGCAATTGTGTGTGTCTTTTTATGTACTGGTAGTGCTTGAACCAGATGAGGATTCGATGAGTGTGAGAGCACATGGGCGCTTATTACATTTAAGAAAATTAGTACATGTTGCTTCCATTATAAAAAGCTCAATAATGAAAAAGAACGCTTTGGAATCGTACCCTTCCCTTGTTTTTGTTCCTGGAACAGTGCCCGTGAGCACTACTATCAGATGTTGAAGCACTACCAGTGTAATATAATGCAGTAGTCAAAATATAACTAAACAGACCTGTTTTGTTATAGAGCTATAGCCCAGGGCTGAAGAAAACCTTTCGCTGGTCGCCGACGAGATACAATTCTGGGAAATTGGTCGCCGATCAGGTACCAATGGAGGGGGGGGGGGGGCGAAAAGGTCGATCCACCCGCGGGATTGGATAACATGAAATTTCCGAAACATGCTTTTTCATGCCTTGCCTTTCTTCGATTTTTTCCGCAGCAAAATGTATCGCTTGGCGCTCCGAATAAATTTTCGCACACCAAAAGGAGTGTCCCCCTGCCCATAGGAACTCCTAGATCTGTCACCGTCGCATACAGAGAAGAGACCGAGAGATTGTAAATCGTTTGTTCATTGACTGCAGATGAACAAAGTCGCTCGGAGACAGTGGAGAATGAACACAATTCGCTAGGAGATAACTATGGATGACACAATCTGGAGTTTGGCACATAAAAATGAAAAATCCAAGGTGATATTCAGAAATCCGATATAAATTACTTGCAATCGTCCACTGTCTAGAATATATAAACTTTCTAGTCCCAGATGAATATTTAGAATTCCCAGTAACTGCCATCTTACATCTATACACACAAAAAACGAATAATTATTAATTGCTGACAGGTACAGTACTTCGACACCTGGACGGTGGTAACCGAACCAACTGGTAGGCATAAGCCCTTTGTTTAAGATCTTCTTAAGCACATTTCTCATCTGGGCATATTTTGTGGAATAAATATGAAAACACGCTGATATGAATAAAATCCTGGTCGAAATGAATGTTGATGGTGCACTTCTAAATAGCGTACTTCAGGAAAAAATGACTTCTATACAATGTAAACTTAGGCACAACTGATATAGCATTTTACACCATTGCCGATCAGTTTTAGCCGCGGCAGCTGCCGCCTCAAGCAGTCATCACAGGTATCACAAGTAGTCACTACTACTTGGCAATATCCCTAAAGACGTAAGCTAAGATGCCTCGACGACTTGTGGTGGGAGATCACAGTTCCATCCATCGCCCCCCCCCCCCTCTCCCCCAATGCTTGCGAGGATAAAGTTGCTTTAACGAGGGTTTCTTTGCAACACTCTTTATGCGATACAATATATGTGTGCCTCGTCACGGGCACACGTCAGGGGCGTTCCGCCGAACAATCAACTGATGTGAGACGATTTGGTGGTCAGCACGTGGTTTGTGCCAAGCATGGCTATATCTGTGCTTGCCATACTTTCAACCACGCTATCGGCGAGATAAGCCACAGATGCACCACCAGTGCCGATACTTGCACTGCGAGCACGGCAGTTCTTCAGGACGTGTTAAGAGGCGCGGACGGACTCTAGCGACACGGTGTTGGGAATCAACCCGCCAATGTGCAGGCGAGACGCAGCCGCCAGTGCAGTGCCGACGACACTCCAGGTAGGCAAAACCTCGATAGTGCGCAGGTCACTGACTATGCGGATGTCGTCCGTCTTGTAGGATAACTTCTTGTTGTTGCTGTCCTTGGAGCAACCGAGCGAATCCATGCTCTTAGTTCGGCTCTTGCAGTGCGGAGCCAGGAGCAATGTGAAGGCCGATATCCCGATTACCTTGATAAAAGAGAAAAGGGTACACACAAAACGCAATGCATGCAGGGAATATATTAATAGGTGGTGGTGGGTTAACCGAGATCAGGATCCTCCCACCACCTAAAACAATCAGATCAGGTTCGTAAAAGGGGGCGACAGAGATGATAGAAGAGGCCGCGAGATACGGAAGTAGGACCCCATGATGAAACGAATGCCACCAGACGAGTATGGAGCCACCCTGCTTAGACTAGGAGGCTCCTGAGGTATGACAAGATGTCCCTAATTTGGAAGGAGAGGCCCCGAGATAGGAAAGGAGGCCATATAATTGAAGAGGAGACCCCAATGCTGGCATGGAAGTCCCCCACAGGACTTGAGAAAATGCCACTGAGATACCACTGAAAGAAAGCCCTTAAATTGAGAGAATTCCTCAAGGGGAGAAGAGGAGCTCCCAAGCGTGGTAGAGCTACACTTTGGAAGAGGAGGCGGAAGAATGGAAGATACGCCGCCCCAGATGAAAGGATGCCCCAAAGACGAGATAAGAGGGCAATAAGATAGGAGCGATGGCTGCCAGATGCGACAAGCAGCCCACAAAACGGATCAGAAAGCTCCTCCTAGGAAATCAAAAGTCCTCTGAGGCAGGACAAGGCTGCAAATTTAGAAACTGACGCTTCTAGGAAAGAAAAGTAATTCATCAGTACTCCATCAAGATTCGAAAAGAGGCCCCAAGGATAGAGGAAGCGGCCTCTCGAAGGGGAAATGAGACCCAGGAGGAGCCTCAAAGACGGGCAAGCAAGCCCCCAAGATAGATAAGGCCCCAAGGCAGGTAAGGAGACCCCATGCACTGAGGAGGTTTATAAGACGAGAGAGGAAGCCAGTAGGATTAGATATGATGTCCCCAAGGCACAAGGGGAAGCCCCCAAGATGGGTAAGAAACATTTAGGTTAGAAGACGAAGCCCTGCGACGTGACGGAAGACCCTTAATTTGGAAGGGGAGGACCACGCAATAGAGAAGACTCCCGGCATGGAAGACAAGACACCTAAGACGGGAGAAGAGAAACATGGAATATGAAACTGGACCCGAGGTTGCATGAGGAGACACTCAATTTGGTAAGGAGTCCCCAATACATAAAAGGAGCAGAGATCCGAGGACCGGTGGGGATGGGGCCAAGAGGGACAGCTGCCATCCAGCTCTGAATCTATCCGGCGTTCCCCCATAAGCAGCATTTCGTCCTTTCCCAAACCTCAGTTTTCCCTGGGAAGCGCATATTTTTTTCATATCCAAGCGAAGCTTCCTTGCATTATTTCACGATAGATTAGTCCAGATTTCAGAAGTTCCCCTCAGCGAAAACAAAGACCTTGAGCAATATCAATATATGCTAATAGAGGGAAACAGCAGAATTGTAAATGTTTCGCAAAATGGAAGCTACTTGAAGAAATATTTCTCTTATTGGCGTGGTATCCTATATGTGACACACACAATATTCATCATCAAATGACGTCATTCAGGACTTCATGGGACTCCCCGGTGACGTTGGGATTAGCCCAAGCTGCAACCTGTAGCAAGAATAAGGCCCGTGGCGTAGCTAAGGGAGGGAGTAATGGGGACATCTCCCTGGAGCTTGCGTTGGCCCCAGGATTTGTTGCTTAGTACCGACGTCATTGGTTGGAGCCGCCCTCTGGCGTTAGCCAGGAGGGCAAACGTATCCTCCTCCAATCACATTCTGGCATTTAAAAAAAGCCACAGGATGCTCCAAGTAACCCATGTTAAAACATCCTATCAAATCCACTGCAGGACCCCTCAAGCACGCAAGATACTCCATCTGACCCATTTGGAGACTCTTGTCCGTCGATAGGACGCCCATTTTTATTGATAGAAGGCCATACCAGACCAAATGGAGGCCCCATAATAGACACGGGATGCCCGTTTTCCATAGGAGGCCATTGTTGACGGACAAGAGACCCCATCATACCAAGAAGAGGCCCAACCAGACCAAGAAAGGGCCGCATCATAACCACAGGAAGCCCCAGATGACCAACAGTAGGCACTGTCTGTCGCTACCAGACTAAAAGAAGGTCCCATCAGACCAAGACGAAAGCTCCGCCAGATCAAGACAAGGCCTAAAAAGGCCAAGGAATGCTCTACCAGTCCAATAGGCCTCCATCAGAAGCACAGTAGGTCCCCGATGGTCAATAGAAGACCCTGCTTAACGATAGGGGGCCCAACCAGACACATAGGAACCCCATCAGGGATATATCAGGCACCGTTCGTAGATAGGCTGCACCATACGATCCACAGGAGGCCCCATCAGACGAAAAGGAGGTCCATTAAAAGCACTGAAGGTCACAGATTGTCAACAGGGGCTCCTGTTGATGGCTAGGTGGCCCAGATAATATACTTAATAGATAATAACAGACTTAATAAGAACCCCAGGGATCCAACCGGGTTGAGCCCGTACGGGAAAGATACTACAAGCGTGGACAAAAGATTATCAGCGCCCCAACCAATACCACATTCTATATTCCAAAGAAACTATCCACCAACATCCTATACACCTACCAATACTTATCTAGCCATGTTCACTCAATTCCGCATCACACACGCGTGGATCGAGTACCCCATCAATAGTTTTCAGCTCCATCCATGGCTGCTTAGAGGTGCCTGTACCATGTACACCTAATAGCACAAATCTCATCCCATCCACCACGAATTATAATTAAAAGAACAAGATTTTCCAGCCTAACGCATTTCTCCACCATACTTTTAGGTACATTCAATGAGGGACTCCCCACAACATCAGCAGTCAGCCTATTCCAATGGTCAACCATCCTTTGATTGAAAAACCTGGAAATCTCCTACACTTGAATGAGTACATATCTAATGCCGTAAGCCTTTCTCCATATTCTCTATATTCGCACTCCAACAAATTTTCAAGTCTTGCTGTCTAGCATGTAGGATTCCATTGGTTCGGTGGCCCTCTGATCATATTTGTCCCACTCCTTCAGGGAGAAGTCCTGGTTATGCCACTGTATGAGCTCATAACCTGTGTACAGTTAGTGAGTATTTATAAGGCAAATTATAAAAGCGGATGTTGTGTGGAGATTGATATCTTTTCTCACAAATGTTTCACATTTATCCGTTTATTTTGATCTGCTACAAACACAGAATCTCTTGCAGCGAAGGAGGTTAGTTGCAGTCGAGGGTTCTGCCATAGGGGAGGGGGAGGAAGTTGGACACCGGTTCAACCCACTTTTCGGAGTGAGTAAAACACAATGTATATCGTCCCACACACCTTTGCGGAGGTGGCCTATGAGCCTTAGAAATATGGGCCCATCATCGCTACGTGCCCACGGCGTGTCTCCACAGATTTCTGATTGCAGGCCAAAGCTGAAAATCTGGAGGCAGTCCAATGCGCTTCCTGACTTAGCCACCGCGGGGGAGAGGTGGGGGAAGTTTCCCCTTTCCGTGAGGGGAGTGGGAGGGGTGTCGCAAAGTTGGGGTGGAACAAATGATTGCGAGGCACAGTATCCGTCTGAAAAGTCATTGCATTCAAGTCGCTTTTGGGCGAAAATTGTCCAGGTCCTATCCCCGATTGTGGAATTTGGGAGGTCATATCCCCCGCAGCTGCCGTAATACTTATACCACTGAAGAGAAAAAAAGCTAGGGCCTACAATACCGTGAATACTATCGCTACGACCATAACTGTGCTTTTTAACTGAAAATAGCCGGAACAAATTTCGAAGTACTAGTCTACATGCCCCTCTTATCAGCACAGTCCATCCTCGCTTCTGTCATTTTCCGAGAGAACTGCATTCACAATGGCGTAGCCAGGTTTCAGCTCTGGGAATTCCGCGAGCCGCAAGGGCTATGGGTCCGGTGAAAGTTAAATGTCAAGCACCTGTCTCAAAACATAGAAGTGGCTTTGGTCAGGAGCATAGAAAATGCACTTTGCTCGATAAGGATCTGATTTGAATTCGTAACGAACTTGCCGTTTTATAATTTAGTCGTGCGATTTATCACCATTGTTAGCTTTTATCATAGACGTCGCCACCGCTGGTGTATTTTGGATCCGGGCTCCAACTGCTATTATTTGGTGTGGTCTGATCAACCTCTGGAAAATGCGGTATTTGATAACAGCGGTGGAAACCTTTCGACAACTCTTGGTTGGGTCCAGTTCGCTGGAGGATACAGCTGACCAATTGACAAGGGCCAAACCGCCCCATTTTCACTGCAACCTACACCCAAAATCATGGATGGAGAGGTAAGAAGAAAAAAATTATTGGTGGGGCCCAATGCATGGAGGCAATGTGTGTTGCTAATTTTGTTGATAGGGCCCGCCTCACATGGTCCCATGTTGAGAGAACAAAGTGTTGGTGGACGGAGGTAAAGGTGGTCGGACTGAGACTACACCAAAAATGTAGGAAACTCAACACATGCATATGGCCTCATTTCTCCTCGGATTTATAGCATTTTAATTTTCGGTTGTTTGTTTATTTCGGTTCTTGTTGTTTGTGTTGTCTATTCTCGTTTTTGTGTCGGGCCTTCCAATAGGACACGTAATTGTGCACGTATACATTTATATTTTCCGTAGACACGCCGGTTTCTGCGTATTTCACGTGGTTTCTTCGTATAATTTCAAATGGAATCAGAGGAATCTTCCCATGTTTTCATACGATTTATAGCAGATGTACCATTGCCACGCGAAGTCTTTAAAAAAGCGTAGCACCTGACTGCCTTCAGGAATTTTGCGTTTAAGCAAAGGAAGAAGCTCCGCTGACTGTTTTTTTTTTACAAAGTCGCACGCGAAACACACAGGAAATGTAAACTTCTGGTTTGAGCTGGATTTCTATGGATAATATTGCATTATCCATTGTTTGGTATGCTGATATAAGAACACACCACGCCTACCAATGTCTGTGAGTCTCAAGAATGTCAGCTTACGAAGCTCAACGCGTTTATGAGCACTATTATCAGGTCTAGAATTAAGAGCAAGCAAAATTTGATGCCAATATGCCCACTGCAAAATCGTCATATTCGCAAAGTATATTGGAGAGATCGAGATGACGCTGCCCGCCTTCACGGGGCTACTCCGCACCAGAGGCGCGATATAGAGGGAAGGACACTTTGGCGTGCACCCCCATCCATGGAAGTGTGGCGACTCTCTGACCGGGAAAAAGCAACCACGATAGGCTGCAATGCACTATATCCTCCACCCGCTTAGCATATTTTTTAAAGCAAAAGATGCTCTATCACAGGAATAGGCACGTCTTTAGAAGAAAAGAGCCTCGTGAGAGGAATAGATGCCCTTTTGATATGTACCGGTTCACCCATTCAACCTCCCCAGCTCCACAAATTGTCAGTCTAAGGTGCCCCCCTAAGGACTTTGAGAGTTGTTCATATCCGAGGAAATGGTGCCTCTCCAAACGATTCCAAACGCCCCTAACTACACACAGTTGTACGCGTTGATGAAAGAAGAGCATGGTCTGAGCGTAGCGTTGATATTTTGTAATTACCCCGAATGATGGCTCTTTAAAGGTTTGGGAATATTTATCTATTTGGCCCGTCTTGAGTCAATGACCAACGATCGTGGCCCGAAATTTGTTCAAGATATGCAAAGTAGATGTATATGAAGGTACTACAGTTTCGTATCTCTGTGTCTACTCATTCAGCAGCTATCCCGGAAAAACCTGAGGACGTGGGGCGGGGCTCTCGAGAGAGCCTCACCCAGGGGCGGAGAGAGTATTACATTATGGTATAACATGAGCGTAATACCATAATTCCACTGCAAGCACAAGCAAAAGATAAACCTAATGGTTTTCTGCGCTTCCTAGAAATACTAATTCGTACCATCTACGAATTGTACGACCTCTTCCGTGCTTCAGGCTGTTAAATATGCCACATTTTACCTAAAACGACTCGTAATTCGGAGATAATCGTGTCATTTTGGTATCAAATGAGCCTCTGGGAAAATTACATGACTTTAAATGGGCAAAGGGAACTTCACTAAATGCATGGGCGATATTACCCTTTTGGCGGGCGTACCCCATACACCATTATGTCTTACAAAAACTGATATGGTAAAAACTGGTACTAATCAACGCATCAACGGCTGGAATACCTCGTGTAGTCTTCTAGAAAAAAACGAAAAGCTTAGCTGTTCGGACCAAAACCGGCTTCTTCTATTTCTCCAAGTCATTACGTTCGCAGTAATTAAAAACATCCGGTAGAGTTTGCAAGCTAGAACCAACAAGTCTTCCTCCAACTGAACCCGTTTAATTTCAAAGGCCATTATACACGTGCTTTCCACGACACTCCTCATTATATTTGACAAGACCTTAGCCACTATTTTAGAAACTATATAGTAGGCAAATCGATATATTCTTAATACACTTTCCATCACCCTGTTTGCTATCAATGTTACCACTCCACGACGATGCGCTATGAAAACACTCCTCTTCCTTTTGCTTCATTTATGTAATCTACGATCATGTTCCCAAGGCCCGACCAGAAGAAAAGGGGAAAATTACTTGGAAAATCCAGAAGCCGAAATAGCTTTGCTATTCATCTTACCCTTAAGCACATGTAGACAGTCTTCCCTTGTAGTACGACCATTGCAGGAATTATTTCCATTTTGGTTAATTTATGGAAATCTATAGAAGTCAGATTGTCCTCGATTCGCCGATAGCTATTACCTGTATGACATGTAGACTCATATAGAACTGGAGATAAAAGCAGTCAGTCCCATATTGTTTTAGTCATTTAATATACATTTTTCTTTTCTCCTCTCCCTGACCTCTTATTTACTGCTTCTGATGCCACTCGCTCGAATGGCACGCGTGATCACTTCTAGCTTCAAATAGAAACCGTAAACATTGTCCCGTATACGCTGTCGTTAGTATTATTCACTTGTAATCTCTGCACGCACACTGCAAATGAAAAGTCATCATTGAGAAGGGTATTGTTAAGTCACCATAATCCAGGTCCCTTCGTATATGTATACAGCAGTATAATTCCAAAATTGACTTGGCTGTGATTGCTACACTATGACTTGTGTGGAGATTTACTCTCACGACTATTGCATTTAGACGCTGAAGCATCTGATTACCGACCAAATTCGACTATCAAAAAGGTGCATCACATTTTAAGTGAACTGATATTCGTGGACGTTTGGCGTGAAAAACATCCCAGAACTGCTAGGTATACCTGGCGGTGACGTAGCTCTTTTCAATTAATTCAACAATCAAGAATTGCGTACGTGTTCAGCCATAGTTATTTGTTGCATCATGCATTACAACATATTGAAAGCCAGGTATTTGTGTCCGCTTTCCTGCTTAGACGGACATTTGTTCAATCTAATCTGAAGTTCAATTATTCAATTATTTTTAGGTTAGGCTGACTAAATGGCCAGCCAAAAATAAACGTAGTGTATTTTGATGGGAAAAGTTTAGATACGAGATTATACCGATCATCAGAGCATGCTAGCCGAAGTCATGCGTAGACTGACACGACTAATTACAAGATTCATGATCGGATGCCGGCACCACTGTGTAATCAACCTTCTCCGTGTATTTTTTTTATCGGATGTGACCGTTTATTCACTCCATATGACACCAACCTAAATACATATTCGTTTTTCTTCTTCAAGCTGACATTATTGAAGCGCGTGGTATTAGGCCGACCTACTTAAGCGAATATTTTATATCGTGCAATTAACTCGTCACTCCAGGCCAGGCCAAGGCCTATCGAGTCAGGTTGGACAATAACGTCAGCTGCTGGGGTGTCGTTTACCTACATATATGACGCGTGTGACGATTGGGATCGATATCAGTTTTTCATCTGTGCGCGCACCAATTGAACCAGTTACACTGCAGCATTTTTGTGACAATAGCCAAATAGCTTTTGCCAAAGCGCACTCGAAAACCATCGATCAATCGGCGAGCTTGCGTAAATGCCACGCCAGCGAAGCTCCTGTGGGAAGGATTTGATTTGTGAATATCAATTCATCTGTGTTTCATAGAGTTGCGTTTCACGAAAGCTATTCTTTCCACTGTCACCACAATTCTGCACTGTAATTGGTGAACTTCGCGCGCGAACACATAAAAACTGATATCGATCACAATCGCCACATACGTCATATATGTGGCTAAACGACACCCCAGCAGCTGATTGCTATTGCCCAGGGTTGGGCTAGGCTTAGGATTAATTCCTCCTGGGCGGAAGGGGTGATGGGGAAGCATCATTCAAAATCGTTCAAAACTTACCAAACTTTTGGTTCGCTTAATTGCAACCCTCGCACGCTCAGGAGCGTATCTTCATCGTTAAAGTTGATGAAACTGGATGAACAGATGCAGCTGCGCCTCCCACTTCATCAAGGTTAAAGACAGATAATGTGGTGACCGTCACGTGTTGCAATAGGGTTATGATGGAGTTCAGTATTGAACTCATGCAGTACGAAACTCCAAAAGTCCGAAAGCCACGAAACCATCAGTCTATCTATCTCGGCCTAAAACCCGAAGACCTCAGAAGCTGAAAAAGATCACCCGAGGTACAGCTCGGCCCCGTATCCTTTAATCCACCTTTAATCACTTTGGAAAGCAAACCTATGTGTGCACATTAGCTCAGCTGATTAGTTTCAGCAAGCGAGGAAGTATTGTCACTACACTAAAATCTGGTTTGCTTCCACCATGAATGAAGGATGTCTGTCTCATCCCATCAATAGTCCCAAACTTTATCGTCTTCAAATTGGAGTGGGTGTCCTGCAACAACCTAGTATGATGATGATAACTTTTGTTCAGGAATCTGAACAGTCCTTCGTTGTCAGCGCGACGTATTCCCCGGGTATTACACTGTGGAACATTAACTTAGAGGTAATACATTAACCCTTTCCGTCATCCCGGCAAGATTGACTGTATTTCATATACCTGTATATTGGGAACACATATAGCACTTACACCAGAATATCTAAATGGATCTCCGCCTGCATTTACCATATCGATGTATGCAAGCACGCTCACGCACACACACACACACAAACACATACACACACACACATATATATATATACATATATATATATATATATATATATATATATATATATATATATATATAGATATGTATATATTTATATATATATACATATATATGTATATATATATATATGTATATATATATATATATATATACATATAGATATATATATATATATATATATATATATATATATATATACGTATATTTATATATTTTAGCGGTGATTGCTTATTTATGTTGAAGGCTCGTGAGGACTGAGATGAGCAGAAAATCATTGTTCTGATTGGACGTCCCTGGACACAACTCGTGGGACAAAAACAAATTCTGGCAAGTAAAGGCTATTCCAACACATACATTGACCAAGAAACCAAACGACACATGGACAAGCACTTCACTAAGCAGCAGACAGAGCAAAACTACGGCACGGAAACTGGCAACTACTACACAAATCAAATGATATATGCATACAAAACTGACTAGAAAAAAGAGACATCATTAGAAGACAAGTAACCCCTACGGATACCAAGAGTGACATACAACTCATCACATGCTATCAACATAGGAAAACATCAAGTCTTCTCACGAAAGAAACAGCCCGCACGGTTCACTTGACAACCTAAAATCCACCAATGTAGTGTACCAGTTCACATGCCACCGCAAAGGTTGTACAATGCACACTTTGCCCGGCACACTACATTGGTGTAACACAGGCGACTCAGTGGACCCTTGACTGTACACTTGCGCGACGGAACACCACACCAGCACATTCTCCAACAACACGACAAAAAGTGACTATAAAATAATTGCCTGACAATACCTGCGACATGTACTGACATCCGACGGCTTCAGATTGCGCTGTCTACTCAGAAACACGCCCCGGAAATGAACAAACAGATGAAATAGTGTGCTATATTGGAGCTGATTGTACAGTAGCTTGCCTGTCCGTCGCATTATATTTGCCCGACAAACGTGACGGCATTGATTGAGACACAGCGCAATATAAAGCATTGTACGACTGCTATATGTTATGAGTTCCGCGCACTGCAACTGTCATATGTGATTAGTGAATGTTTTTTTTATGCGATTGGAATTTCAAGACTGATTCGACACTTCAAGCAATTTTTCTGACGATGACCAATATATATATATATATATATATATATATATATATATATATATATATATATATATATATGTATATGCATGTGTATGTGTATGTGTATGTGTATGTGTATGTGTATGTGTGTGTATGCGTGTGCGTGCGTGCGTGCGTGCGTGCAAGCGTGGGTGCATGTGTGTGTGTGTGTGAATATGAGGCATCAGTAGAGTAACTGTATTCCAGCTTTCAATACCTTCTCCAATGTCACTAAAACTGAGTATACTTCCTGGGCTCTGATTTGTACTTTGGAATTCATAGGGTGATAGGTCACATAGGTCGGATGGGCGAACAGGCCACAAATGTGATCTGGTAATGGAACATCAATGTCACCCTATAATTCCCAGGATTAAATGAAGTGTAATGTATGATGCAGCATATAAAGCTCCATGCACTTCGCATTATCACATGTTTGGGATAGGTGGGTGGGGGAGGGGAAGGGCGTTTTAGGTCGTTTTTTTTCATTCAACGTCATGGGCGTACTGCTAAGGTTAACGAATTTTGGGAGCGGTACGCTCTCTCCACGTCCCCCACTGTGGCGACACACATGCCCCCCCCCCCCCCCACGTCCCCCCACTGTCGTGATGCCTATGCCCTTCTCACGTCCCCCACTGTGGCGACACCCATGCCCTCCCCATGTTCCCAACTGTGGGGACACCCATGCCCTCTCCACGTCCCCCCACTGTGGTGACGTCTATGCCCTTCTCATGTTCCCCACTGTGGCGACACCCATGCCCTCTCCACGTCCCCCACTGTGGCGACACCCATGCCCTCCCCACGTTCGCAACTGTGGCGACACCCATGCCCTCCCCACGTTCCCAACTGTGGCGACACACATGCCCTCCCCACGTTCCAAACTGTGGCGACGCCTATGCCCTCCCCACGTCCCACACAATGGTGACACCTATGCCCTCTACACGTCCTCCACTGTGGCGATGCCTATGCACAAGCAGCTTAATGCAAATTAATTTGCCATGATCAGATCAATGCACGATCTCATGACCTTTCATTGATGTTCTGGCCCCTCAAAGTGTCCAATTATAATGCATAGTTTATTCTTACTGATACCTACCCAATCAAATACCAAACTAGCGCCGAAAGCATTAAATTCGCAGTTCGGACTCTATAAAGAGTTTAGAGATCAAATGTTACAACTGATCTGACACCAAATAGGAGATTTTGAATGAGATCAGGAGCATGCTCGATATCGGAATTATTCAAAATCGTAGATGGGATTTAGAGTGACTATGTCACGATAAATCTCTATCGGAGATTTAATACATGGCGGTCGGTTCCCTAAAGTTGTCGAGAAATGTTTGTCTGTCTGTCTGTGTGGCTGTGTGTCTGTGTGTCTGTGTGTATGTGCCGCTTCGACTCATGCTGCGCGAAAACGGCCGGGCGGATTTCGCTCAAATTTCACGCGTGATCGCCGGTACGGGGGACAGATTATGGCGGCGGTAGTGATAACGCTGCAAGAAATCGGAAGCTCCTTGTCACCTACTGCAGCCCCACACCTCATGGTGCTCCCTGCCACATCAGTCAATATCAATTATGTGGTTAAAGTTGATGGAGCTGGATGAACAGATGTGGCTGCGCCTCCCACTTCATCAAAATTAAAGACAGTTAATGTGGTGACCGTCACGTGTTGCCATAGGGATATGATGGAGTTCAGTATTGAACTCATGCAGTGCGGAACTCCGAAGCCCTGAAACCATCAGTCTATCTATCTCGGCCTAAAACCCGAAAAACTCGGAAAATGTAAAAGATCATCCGAGGTTCAGCTAGGCCCCGAATCCTTTAATCCACTTTTAATCACTTTGGAAAGCAAACCTATGTATGCACCTAGCTCTATAACCTAGCTCAGCTGATATAACCTAGCTCAGCTGATAAGTTTCAGCAAGCGAGAAATATTCCCAAACTTTATTGTGTTCAATATTGGAGTAGGTTTCCTGCAACAACCTAGTATGATGATTATAATTCTTATTCAGGGATCTGAACAAAGTCCTTCGTTGTCAGCGCTACGTATTCCCCAGGTATTAAACGTTAGAACATTTAATGTAGAGGTAATACCGCCATACCGTTCCCGCCATTCCGGTAAGATCCTCGCACCCCGTCACGTGGGAGGGATGGGGGCTCATTATATTACCATCTAATCTCCAAACTAAGCGTCACACGAAACCGGAAGATTTGTCATCGGAAAGCGCTCTACGAATATGACCAGAAACCACCCGCAGCATTTTATCATCTCAAAGTGTGACGTCAACAGTGCGTATTTGTGGTCACGATTGACGTCAAGTTGTATGCTCTGGGTAGTTTATTTGGTATATTTTTTAAACAAAACTTGCTTGGAATCAAAAAAGGACGACGAAATGGACCGTGGTCCCAACATTTTCGCGCATTCAAAAATACAGCTTTTATTTCCAAAATGTTGAGTTTTCGACTTTATTTACTTTGTTTGTGTCTAATTGATAGAACACACCGATAAACTGTGTTTTAAGTAAGATAAGTCCCATAGAAATTCCTTAACTTAGCAAGAATCTTCGATATTTATCCCCAATAGCAAATATGCAAAACAAGTAAGTCATCAAAAACGCAAGATTCCAAAAATTCCTCTGGGGCACTTTGTTGCGTCTCTAAAAGTAAGCAATCGCTGAAAGTTTCATTCAAACATCTTCGCCCGTTAAAGCGTGACGACTGGTGACCGTGACCGTGAACGACCTGACCTTAACATTTTCATCAAGCATGTCAAATTGATGTAGGAACAGGTATGCCAATATTCGGCCCGCTGTTGCACGCAGTTTTTTTTTACTATCCGCGGAAAACCTAATGGGGGTGTAAAAAGATCCCCCGATAATGCGAGGGTTAAGATGCAAACCCAAAGATGTTTTGAAACGTACTTCGCCTAAATATGTATGTAGGGCACCAGATGTTCTCACCCTCGGTTGCCTAGTTCTCTCATCCTCTAATGCCTAGTTACAAAGTGTATCTTATACTAGCTGTCTTAACTCCTAACCTCCAAACCGTAGTCCTATCCCATCTCATTAGAATGGTAGAAATATGTCTAACCGAAGCGCCAATCCCTTTGCAAGAACATATTTTCCCGAACGCGTGTGCCGGCCGCCCGCCGCAAGCCGAGTCGTCCGGGGCCAAGTGGCGCGGACGACTCACTCCGGCACCCTGCCGACCTTGCACCAAGTTGCAAACCTGGGTGGTGTCAAGTTGCAAACATGAGCGCGTCACATCTGCACTGCAACTTTCGGCTTGCTCACACTTTATCTGCACAGTACACACATACACTCCTGCTGGACACACACGGTCACATATATGGTGAAAACTGAGGATGTCGAGAAAATTCGTCAGGAGACTGGTAAGCATCTGACAATGCTCCAGACGGAGTTTGAAAACCGAGGACGTCAAAAATGTTATCGGTATTCACTTCACGTCCTCGGTTCCCAGGTGTACAAACAGAAAATGGCTTCGGTACGCACGAAGTACAAGTGCAAACACACACACACACACACACACACACACATACACAAACACTATGCTGCAACAAATTATCGTATTGCATTGCATTGTGTAATTATGTTACTATATTTTATTACACCGATGCAAACGGCTCATGATTCAATGCGATTCATTTCAGGCTCAGCATGTGTCAATGGATGCGTCCGTGCCATTTTTTTGTCAAGCAGTTCAGGATGAATGCGATTACTCGGTCAATGAAGTTCATCTCTTCGTTTCCAGAATGGGGATTAAAACGCCAGGTGGTTGATATTACAGTGATTGGCGGTGATAAAACCCTTCAGAGTTGTGGGTGAAATATGATCGTATATCTTTGATATGCTAACATTGAGGCAGAAATATAGTGCATAAGGTGAAGACATTTCCACTACGTTCTTCTTACAAGTGACGATCTAGGATTTCACTAAACACCCTTCGCCTCTTCTGAATTTCAAAAATAGCATTATCACTGTCACGAAGGTCAAACTAGATCACGCTATATTAGGTCACAAGCTCATGATTGGAGAAAAAAACGCGTGAACAAAAATTTATAAATCAACACAAGATGCAGTGGACCATGAGTTCAGCGATATATAACTTCGTGCAAGTCGTGTTACCTTCATTGAGTTCCAGGTCTCCAAATACTTAGATGACTTGTAAAAATTGTCCGATGCTATAACTCCTTAACCGTTGCTCAGAGCTTCCCAAAATAGCACAGCTGGATTATAGAGACAATCTAACCTAACATAAGTATTTTCATCGAGATATATGTAGAGCGTAATTGCGCCCCTTCACTTGTCGATTTGTCGTGGAATGGGCCACCTACCACAATTCGGATAATTTCTGCCATTTGTTTAACCAAGTTGATAATGTTGCGGAGAGCTGAGTTGAGCATAGTCGAATTGAAGATGATTATAAAAGTAACCAATGCTCATGTTAAGTAAAATAGGATCAGAAATAGGTACAATATGTTTCGAGCATGACCCTTCTTCGGAGACAGAATACAGATACAGAGACATTTTACACACAGGATTTTATGCACATGCTATATATATATCAGGCCGTCTACCAATATTGACGAAATTATCATCTGAGTCCAAGTATTTAAATTCCAACATAGCAAAGGGCATTGCAACAACTACAACTTGTTACAATGCCTTTTGTAATGTTGGAATTTAAATACTTGCACTGAAAACTAATTTAGCCCCGACTCGCGGGTTAACCTGCAAATCGTGGGGTGTCGGTACACAGCCCATTCTAACCCCCTCAGACCATGGTTATGCAACTCTCATATTGCGGGTTCAGTTACACTAGGACGACGGGTTTACTCTTTCTATTTACTCTTGGTGCCAGGGTTACTCTTTATGAGTTACTCTTTATCAGTTACTCTTAACTTACAAGCTACTCTTTATCAATTACTCTTAACTTAGTTAGTTAGTTATTTGGGCTTTAGGGCGCGTCAACTGATGTGGACATCTTGCGCCCATAACTCTTGGAGTTAACGAAGTGCAGTATCAAGCTTCACGTCGTGTGTAGTCGTCCACCTGGTCCTGTTGTGGTACAAAGTTTACATGCGGTGTATATCAGCGAGGGTTATATATTCCTGAGAACGACACATCTGGTAAAAAATATTTGATCAATCGTCCCGACTCGACAGTGGAAGAGTTGTCCGACAGAATATCTATAAGGGAAGCCACCTGGGCAGATAGAAAATAACGACTACGTTCGTCAGCATAACAGGGGCATGAGATGAGAACATGGCGAACTATCAGTTGTGCCTGCCATCTGGAGCACTGCGGTTTGTCGTCACCGTATAACAGATACCTGTGTGTGGCATAAGTGTGCCCTATGCGGAGGCGGCAAACTGCCACCTCTTCCTGTCTAGATTTACGGCAGAACGAGTTCCACGGACAAAGACGTTGCTTGATAGCTCTCAGCTTGTCCGAAGGCGTCGCATCCCACACTGCCTGTCACTTGTCGTGGATGGAAATAGACACTTCTCGGTAATGGTCCGTGACAGGGAGTGGTAATGCGTTAGGTGTCATGAGTGGACATAATACTGGTGGCGCCGCTGTGGTGGTAGGTTTTTGAAGGAACACAAATACATGAATGTAATGCTTCATTACTTGTATTTATTACATTACAAAGACCAACTGAGCCATGTAATAAAATAAACATCACATTTTCTCTTTCCGTAGATATTTTAGTCGTTTACCCTAATGTTCGTTGTATTATTACAACAATCTGAGCGTGTAGTACTCTTCGCTGGGGGCTTGCTATGGTCACGGATAATAGTAATCGGATAGGAAACTCCCCGAAATCAGCGACCAAGGACGGGCTATTGCCACCTAGCGGTTGGAGACCGAAGCTAATCCTGGATAGGATATTGTTTGATTCCAGCAGCACATTCCCGCGTTGGAGAGTAAAGCGTGGTTTAGTTTCGGCCAATTTCCGCTTTTTGGAGAAGCCAGGGAACCGTGATTCTGCTGCATGGAACTTTGTGGCGATAAGGAATTAATTAAAAACATCTCTGCCTTCATTTCTTTGTTTCAGGGAACATTTAAACGCATGGCGTGGTGTACTACGTTTATGGCGCGTTGTGTGTGTTTTTGGGAGCAACTTATCTGTTTTGGATCAAGTGAAGCATGTAATTCTCCATTGCATTGCCCAGTTATTTACTCTAAATCACGAGAAAATATGAATCAGTGGTATTTAGTCTGTTTGAGCTTTTGCTTGGCTTGAAGCATTGGTCAAAGGGGGCGCCGTAAATGTACCAATTTTCACCTGCATATGCAGCTCTGAAACTAAGGGTTTTGGCTGGAGGATGGCCGATTTGAAGCTAAGGAGCAGTCCGAAGGAGAAATTGTCTGACAGAAATATTGCAATCTTTACCTGAGGTACATGGCTGAATATTTTGAAAGATTGTAAGTGAAAGGATCGGTGCATCACCAGGCCTGGTGCCAAGGTCAAAGACTTGGTGCCAGTGGTGACACAGGCCACCAGTGAGCACCAGTATAGGGCAGTTGTAGTGCAGGAAGGAGTAAATAACATAGGTGCGAGTGGGGAGCTAGGAGTGAGGAGCTGCTGCAGGACTACAGGGCCCTTCTGGCCACCCTGAAGCATAGCAATTGTCTGATTCGGTTCTCATCGGGTTGCCGTCGCTACATATTTCAGAAGAATATAATATGATAGAACTTCCGAGTTTTTTTTATGGAGATGGGTCAATAGCTTGTTTTTTTATTGAAATCATTCCCAATAATATCGCATTATGGGTGCCCAAAATTGAACATTTGCAAACCAGTACTCGCATGGCGTCGTTATTCCGATGGGTCGCGGCACCTAATCTAGCTGCCTCACCCACTAGCAGCCCGCCGCCGACGACCATAACCCTCGCACGGCCGATGCTCCGCGTAAACTTCGTCCGGTCGGGGAGGGGGGGGGGATTGTTACCTACCCTCCGGCCGGGGAGGTGGGTAGGTTACCTACCCCTCCCAATATACATAACGGCAACAGATAGATTGGGTGATTCTAAGAAGGAATTGGTTTAGTCATTTTTTGATCCGAGGTCAACGTAGAGGTCATATCAGGTCAAACAAAAACAAATTGATAGCGCAGGCGGCACAAAGACTTCAAGAACCATAGTGCACAATTAGTATTATACTGCACGGCCAAAACTGATTTGTAGATCAATTTAGTCCTTGACCTATAATGACCTGAGGTGACGGTTCAAAATTTGATAAACCGGAGGCAAAAGAAGCCAGTTTACCATATTATAACACATGTTATCGGCACTGCATAGGTCACTGATCTAGGATGACCTGCACCTGACATTCGCCACACCAAATATGTATCCAACCCATGGTACTGACAATCTTATAGCTTTTGCGAGAAATTTGTCATGTGATTTCAAAGGTCAAAGTCAATTTTCAGGTGAAGTCGGTCGGAGACCTATGATGACCTTGTTAGGGTCATTATGGTAAGGTATGCTTCAATGTGTGAAATGGTTATTGAGAACGATATGCAATCTGTTGATCGATCGTGTATCTATATTGTCACAATATGTGAGATTTTCCGCAGTTTGGTCCGACATGCTGCCACTAAAAGTGTTGTAGGTCATTGACCTGACATGATCTTGACCTGATAATTTTGGAGGATGTGTCAAATTGATGTAGCTTCAGGTACTATAAATGTCAGAGCTCTAGTGCAAACCGTTTTTTGGGTGTGGTACGAAACGTCATGGGGGGGTAGGTATTTACCCACCCACCTGGGCGTGCGAGGGTTAACATAGGAGACGTGGCAGCTGCAACGGGGTCATGCAGGGGCCCCTGACAGTTCATCAGAGGGCTCCAATGGCTGTTCCGGGGCCCCTCGGCCCAATCAATGTTCATCATGTGCTCCTATGCCTGCTCAGGGTCCCCTCGTTTGTCAAAGAATATACCTCAGGGGGAAATGTGACTGCCAGGGCCAATCAGCCAATCGGTCTTTGGCCAATCAGCAGCCTTTTTTGTGGGGGGGGCATCGGAATGGAATTGGCCTGCCCCAGACGAGTCCCAGGCATATACGGTTGGAATGGGAGGAGGGCAGATGCTCTCCCTCGTTTTTCATCCGGCTCTCATGACACTCCGCTTCCCTCAGTTAGTCGGCACAGGTTAGTTGGTGACGAGCTTCATGGTTCTATACGGCGGCCGAAGGGATGGCGGCTACTGGAGTATGCGTCCCCGGCTGGCGCCGAAGGCACAGTTTTTTTTCAAACGACGCGTGGTAGATGGCCGATTCAGCTATATTTCCCCATCCCGTCAAGCTTTTTCGATGGGGTGTCCTTCGCACCACCTATCCAGGATTACTTCTGCGATCGTCCGATAGATGTCGCTAGTTTCGGTCGGTGGTCGCAAACATCAAAGTGCCGCCCAAGAGTTTCCGATCCGTTTACTATTATCCGTGCTATGGTTAATGATTTATTCTAGTTTCGACAGTAGATGCCAGTAATTTCCAATGGTCAGATTTGAACAAGATTTAATCAAGCTCTATTAGCATGTGCCTTTCGTTGCATTCTTTATTCATCTGACCCTGTCACTTTTGCCTCGGAGTGAAATGGGAGCAATTCGCCATTCATCTATTTGTCATGAAAATTAATCACGCGGCTTCCGTGCCATATGCCGGCAACTTCAAATGGTCTTAACTGAATTAATGCCAAAATGGCTACATTTTGATATCATATTGCACTGCGTTCATGAAGTTTCAACCCTGTCACTTTTGCTATCAATACAAATATTTAATGTTTGCCATTATCACCTTGTATACCTTTTAAATGCATATCAGATGTTCGACGTTAATTAATGAATATCCAATGGTATCGAATAAATCGGCATGAAATGAGCTATTTTGTGATACCATACTCGACCCTTTTTATGGACATTTCACCCTTTCACTTTTGCTTGAAATTTGGCATCAGCATTGATATTAAGCTTTCTGACATTACTGAGGCTCTGGCATTCCTGTTTGGAAACTTTATGAAGTTCAAATAATTTGTGGTAAAAGCTACTTAAACAAGCTTTTTTATTTCAACACCTTTGCAGTAAATTTATCCTCAGACTATTATATCTGCTTGCAGATCCAATCATTGTTAGTTATGACGGTTTTGGGGCACATCAACTGCACTAGTTGTCAATCATTGCCATCCAAGCTCTTTGTAATTTGTGAGTAGGCACCTACACGCCATCAAATGGCGTGGAATCGCCATCCACTTAGCCTAACCATCAACCTCTCAGAGAGGAGTTTTTCGTAATGCCAAGTAACTACTGTGCTTAAAAAAACAAGGATACAGTTTGTGAATGGGAAATACCTCAATTTGTTGTGCACTTTGTTCAGTTTTCTCAGATGCATTGCCTCTGCTTTTCCTTTGTTGTATTCCGTTTGGAGACGCATTGAACAATTCAGGCCATATGGCGTCACCTGCCTTTCACCATGGCAGGAAAGGGGGCACGGCGGGGAATCGAACTCTGCACCTCTGGTTTCCCAGAAGCCCAGCTTAACCACTGAGGTACCCACGTCCCTCTGCTTTTCCTTTAAGCATACATTAGCAATACCTAAATTTAATATTTTGTATAGGTAGTGCGAATGTTTTGCCATTATATGTGTTAGTCTGAATAACATATAAAAAAATATAATTCATTCATATTCCGAACAAGATTTCAATGTCCAAAATTTGCCCTCAATATTATGCAGGAAGCAACACAATACTATACAAATATCAAATATCTCCTTTCAGAAGAGTGCAGATGCGTACTTCACGACACGGGGTATGAAACACAATGAGCTGGGCACACAAACAATGACCATGTATTTGCATCAATAATGGTTATCTTTGTCCACAGTCCTAAACAATGCTACACGTTGATTCCAAGCACACTCCAAGACATCATTACTTCTGTAAAAGCTTCCTCCCAAACTGCTGCACGAGCTGTACAGTGGCACCCCTAAAGTTAGTAACACTAAAATATGATATGGGAGAGGCATCCCTCCACTGGGATGCCAGTGGTAAACTGATTATGAAAGTATCATAGAAGTGGAAAATAAAAGTAGATAAGACCATAACAAATTTCAGAACAATGTCTTTACTGTTATGTCAGAACAACTTATGATTTTCTGCACAAGGCCTGGGGTACTTGCAGAGTAAGGAGTTTAGGAAAGGTTTCAAAATAGCATAATCATGACTTAGATGCCTGTGGGACTGCTCTTTACCTGGAGGAGCAGAAAAACGACGGTACAAAACCATTGGCATTAGGAGATATAAGGAAAGAGATATGCTCAGGTGGGTGATATTCTTCACCAAAACCTGCCTGTTTTAGGGCGCTACATGGCATCATGATGTTGACATGCAAGGGCATAGTGTTCATACTTACATTTTAGTCTACCACAGGCAGGTACATCGGCGACACCTCCTCCATGATCCTGTGTTTACGAATAAAAAGCACAAACGGGTACAGGCTTCATGCCACTAACAACGTAATTCCGGTGGCTCCGGCAAACGGCGGAAGTTTACCAGGCCACATATACAAGGTAGAAAGTCATAATGTTTATAATGACTGAATAGAAGTTGAATGAAATTGGCACCTGAATAGTAACTAACTTCAAGTAACTTCATTAAATGATGTCTGCAAGATATTTTGTGAAAGCAAAGTAGTGTACTTGTAACTATATCATTTGCGGATGCACTACGCTTGATCGAGCACATGAACTGCGTACAACAGAACGTTTTGGCGCAAGGGCGCCATGTTAACCGACAAAAACAATATTTTTAATTTTTCGACAGTTCTTGAATTATACCAGGAACCCTTCAGTTTTTTTTTGTTTGATTTCGGCCCCATCAATGTCCGCATTCACACTGTGTCTGACGCCTCACGGACCGAGTTCACGGGGCATGTGCTGCTCGCTTCGCCGCAGCATCTGTCAACTAATTTCCATAAATTCCCACATGGCTCGGGAGCCAACATAGAATCAGCGTCTCCTAGGCGTTGCATATCGGTAGGACGGCACAAAATATCACGGAGAAGGAGGTTTGATGGATAAAACGGGTCCAGGGCCGTAAGACTACTTAAATAATCAGTGAATATAACGTGTCCATCACCATCCGACACCTCGATAAAACATAGAGCTTTCGTAATAGCTACAAGTTCCGGAGAGTACACCGATGCGTACGTCGGGAGAGTAAACGAGCGGGCGACAGATCCGCAAACAAAAGCGCTGCCCACACCGTGCTCTGTTCGAGAGCCGTCAGTATATGTTGCCACCCAATCCTGGAATGTTTCAATATGTTCCAGCGCAAGTGCACGACATTCTGCTGGAGGGATATCGGCTTTTCTGATTTTCGCGAGAGATTCATCCACCTCCGGTGCAATCAGCTGCCATGGGAGTGTCTCCATGGGAGTCCTCCATCTCCATGTGGAGGGTATAGCATTTCACCTGGATTGCGGTGTCCGGCGACAGCTTTGTCTCCTGTAGGGAGAACGCTACCGGACAGACCCTGCTCAGCACTGCCTGCAATTCATGTGCACTGCTTCTAAAACTCCTGGAGTTCCATTGTAAAACAGCCTGTATAGAGAGCTACGTTAAAAAGGTTAAAACAGGTCAGTTAAAACAGGATTGCGGTGTCCGGCGACAGCTTTGTCTCCTGTAGGGAGAACGCTACTGGACAGACCCTGCTCAGCACTGCCTGCAATTCATGGGCACTGCTTCTAAAACTCCTGGAGTTCCATTGTAAAACAGCCTGTATAGAGAGCTACGTTAAAAAGGTTAAAACAGGTCAGTTCATGGCGAACTAGCCGGGGTCCACGGGTCGGATGCTGTGCGCGCTCGCGCCCTCGGACTGACCCCGCCGGTTGGCGAGACTGACCAGGGCGAGACGCGCTTCCGGCCTGTTGCAGGCGACCAGCGGGACTGGTCTCCTGCCTGGGGAGGTGTGGGAGGCGGGCCCACCAGCTCCCAGTCTCTGCAGTATGGAGGGAGCTGGCCACAAGCCAAACTTGTGGAGTTGGGGACGACGGGGGGGGGGCGGCAGGCCATGTGGGCTTGTCTTCCTGCACTAGGCGACGTCTCCTTTGTGATCTTTTGAAACTTTTATAGCAACTATTTCCTTCTCTTTTAAGAAAATGCGGTAAGAGCGATCATAGTCGGTAAGGGGTATTTGGTCCGAGCCGCAGTTGGAACAGTATGGATTCTCCGCTTCACATTTGTCTTGCGCATCCTCTACTGATCCACATCTCCCACATGTCTCTCATGTAGGACATGAGAGACATCCACACTACCGGCTCGACGTGGGGGGACTTCCGGGGGTCCCATCACATTCCAGATTGGTGGCGAAGGCAGATCGGTCGCTAAAGGGCGTTGGCTCCCGGGCTCTGGGCTCGAGGCGACGGACTCTCGTCGGGCTGTACGTCCCTGGGATCCCAGGTCAGGTGCTCCAGGCTGTACCGGAACCCCAGATGGTGGTCGGGTCGTTGGTGCAGCCGCCAGGAGTTGTCTGGATGTATGGGGGCCGAGCTGGATGTATGGGGGCCCGGTAGACTGAGATGGTGAAGTCGGGTAGGATGTAGTGGTGATGGTGGTGGTGGTGGTGGTGGTGGTGGTGGTTGTGATGGAGGTGGGGTGCATGGAAGTAGATGGCAAGGATTTGGGTCCATAGGATGGTGCTGAGAAGGGTGTGGAAGTGGAGTTTGGAGATGAGAGGGGGAGAGGTTTGAGGCTGGTCGGGTATTGATGGATGGAAGGATTGCTGACGTAGGTTCCAATGTGGAAGCAGAAGACTTGTTGGGGCGCTTCCTCCGCTGTACCTCACGCCACTCTCTCTCCTCTGGCTCCAAGGAGACAGTGGCGGAGACTTCACCGGGTAGCCTCCTTTGCTCAGAACCTACTGTATGTGTGCGAGATACGGAGACGTCGTGGTTGCTTTCTTCATGCATAGGTCGGGTGTCAGCTACAGTACGCTACAAGTTTCTTTCTCTCTCTCTCTCTCTCTCTCTCTCTCTCTCTCTCTCTCTCTCTCTCTCTCTCTCTCTCTCTCTCTCTCTCTCTCTCTCTCTCTCTCTCTCTCTCTCTCTCTCTCTCTCTCTCTCTCTCTCTCTCTCTCTCTCTCTATATATATATATATATATATATATATATATATATATATATATATATATATATATATATATATATATATATATATATATATATATATATATATATATATATATATATATATATATATATATATATATATATATATATATATATATATATATATATATATATATATATATATATATATATATATATATATATATATATATATATATATATATATATATATATATATATATATATATATATATATATATATATATATATATATATATATATATATATATATATATATATATATATATATATATATATTATTATATATATATATATATATATATATATATATCTATATATATATATATATCTCTCTCTATATCTATATATATATATATCTATCTCTATATCTTTTTTTTTTTTATTATATTATATATCTCTCTCTCTCTCTCTCTCTCTCTCTCTCTCTCTCTCTCTCTCTCTCTCTCTCTCTCTCTCTCTCTCTCTCTCTCTCTCTCTCTCTCTCTCTCTCTCTCTCTCTCTCTCTCTCTCTCTCTCTCTCTCTCTCTCTCTCTCTCTCTCTCTCTCTCTCTCTCTCTCTCTCTCTCTCTCTCTCTCTCTCTCTCTCTCTCTCTCTTTCGATGGCAACGCACTTCTTTCCGTCAGTGGTACACACGCCATGCCGAAAGAGCGGAAGAGTACGCCGAGTTGCGAGAGGAGGTCCGCGGCACTCCCTCTCTAAATTTCTGGTAGAGCGAGTGTGGTTTTGTTGGCTTTGGCGATAGCTGCGTAAGATACCTTCGGGCGGGCCGAGCCGTAAGCCTGCCTGGCCTCTAAATGATACGTTTATCACAACCTTGATAGACATGATCTCTCTTTCCTTGGGATATGTCGGAAAGGACCGGTCATACGTAGTGTGCGGCACCTGGTCGCTCCCACAGTTGGTGCACCACGGTTTGTCCGCGCTACATTGTGGACTTTCATGTTCAGGTGATGAGCACCTGCCGCAGAGCGGGCGATTCCTACAGTTTTGCTTGGTATGCCCAAACCCATGGCGTCCGTATCACCTCATCGGGTTTGGGATAAAGCGACGAATCTTCACCCTGACATAACCTACGCGAATATCAGGTGGCAAGTCAGGTCGGTTGAAGGTCAAAATAATATTGGTTGGTGCCATAGTTTTACCCTTACGAATGCGAATGCGTCTGGCCTCAATCACTCCAAACTCAGGCCATCAACAATATCTTCGTCGCTCACCCCTAGAAGGTCGTAACAATTGATGATGCCTTTCACGGAGTTTGTCGTCTCATGCAGAGAGACCAACATCGGGGTGGCAATATCATGGCCATCAAGGGTTTGGCCCACAGGGCCATCAAGAGAAGTCCCAGGATTTGAGTTTTGATTTTAATTTGCCATGAGAATGATTTGATTCGGCTCTTCGCGACACCACACCCCCTGTGGGCTCAACTAGGAGCACGCCTTGATCCCGCGAATGGGAGGACACCAGGCGCCCGAGGAGCTATACGGGGCGGGCGGCACCATTACCCGGTCGGGAGAGAGAGACTCACCACTCCGACCGGGATCCAGCGCCGCCCACGCCTTGACCCTTGTCGACCAGGCCGACAGGCACTGGACCGAGGCCCAGAGCTTCGACCCGAGGCGACAAGCCGCTTGACCCGTATGGGGCCCTACGGGCCCGCCCGCCCCTCCGGGATATCGGGACCAAATAGGCGTGTTGTTCCCCCGTCGCAGCTAGCACCGTGCGACGGGGGACCTCAGCCTCCAGGACTCCGTCAACCCCGGGGGACGGGCCGAGGGGGCGCGACTACCCCGATACAACTGAGCGGGCGGGTAGACCAGGGGAAGCTGGCCTACCTGCTCGCGACAAGGGAGGGGTTGGTGCTGCAGGGTCGGACGAAAGACATACAAAGGGTCGCTGGCACGGGGTGGATACTGGAATTTGAAGAGAGGGATGGACGATGGAGACTGCGTGTGTCCTCGGAAGCACCTACGTGTTTCCACACCCCTTATCGGAGCGGCTGTGTTACCCCGAGGGAGCGCCAATTCCCTGGCCATTCGAGTAACGAGGCTGACCCCACTACGGGAGGGCCACTTCCGTCGACCCAAGGGCCCTTTCTAACGGCCCGAGATCCCCTGCGGAAACTAGGGCCCCTCCGTCATTTCAGGGGCCCTCTTTGACGACCCAGGGCCTTTTCCGGCAAGCCGGAAGGCCCTTTTCAAACGCTTGGACCCTGTCCATCAAGCCAGGGGCCCTTTCTTGGCTTGGGCTCTGGTGACAGCCCGGCCTGGCAGAGTTAGAAGTTCAATTCTCGATAATCTTCAGATTTGATGAAGTGTGCGCTCTCCAAACGAAACTTTCCAGCAAAAACGCAATTATTGTTAATTGTCATTATTATGTCAAGCAAAATATTGTCCTTCCATCGCGTCAATCTTAAAAAGTACATTTTCCCGGGCACCGAGGTCACCGGAGGTTACGTGACCTGAGGTCATGGGGTAACTCTTCAATAAGTTATCACATATAAAAATATTATCTGAATTTGATTCCTTGAAACTTTGCAAGAATGTCTCGACATTTATATGTTGAACGATATGTAACATAGTTATCGGCCACCGAGTGTAACCTAGCAGCGTGACCTTCCAGAAATACCCGAGGCGTTATTAAAATACTCCTGAACCGTTGACCTGATCGAAATAAAATTTAGCAGGAGTGTTCAGAGCATAGGATGACCCTGTGCATCATTTATTTGCTAGAAATATAAGACATGAGGGTGGACAATTAACCCATTGCCTGGTCGATTTGTCCTAGCATTCCCCCGTTATCGTTGGTTAAATTTATTAATATTATACAGCTTTGTGCATTACTACTTTTTAAAACCGTTCATCATCCACACAATGCCAGAAAACGCGTAGGTATATATTATCAAACTGCATCTCGATATTGGACGGAGGGACGGCCGAGTTTGTAGCTCAATCCTCGAAACACTTCAAAGGTGGTAAAGCTTGCGCTCTCCAAATTAGGATTTATAGGGAAAAAACACCTATCTTTATTTACTATATATCAAGCCAAAACATGGTCCTTCCATTCTGTCAATTAAAAAACCGAACATTTCACGGGCATCGAGGTCACCGGAGCTCACGCAACTTTAGGTCACAGGGTAACTCTTTTATTATTCATCACATGTTACAAATATTGTCAGAATTGGATTCCTTGAATCTTTGCGAGTTCAAAAATGTTCGGATATTTATATTTTGAATGATAATTAACTTCGTTATCGGCCACCGAACATAACCTTGCAGCGTGATCTTCCAGAAATTCCCGAGGCCATAACTTCGGAACCGTTGACCTGAACATAGTAAAATTTGCCCGGGTGTATTCGAGGCATAAGATAACCCTGTACACCAATTTGGCTCAGAATCTTAGACATGAAGGTTGACAATCATCCCTTTGCCTGGTCGATTTGTCGTGGAAGGGGCCAGTGCGGAATAGCCACGCCAGCTGCAGTGACACGCCGTCGCTGCCCGTCAATTTAGAGTCACCCATGGCGTTGAGCGCAGCGCTGATTTGGGGCAGCGTGCCGTGCGGACGGTGAACGCTGCACTGGTTACGGTGGGTGGCTGAGGTTGCAGGTCAGCGTGCCCGGGCGGACAATGAACGCTGCACTGGTTACGGTGGGTGGCTGAGGTTGCAGGTCAGCGTGCCTGGGTGGACAGTGAACGCCGCACCCGTTACGGTGGCTGGACCGGCAGGTCATATTGGCGCTCGGCCAGCTGTCCGGCGATGCGTCATCCGACGTTGGCGCAGTACCTTTGAATTTGCAAGCGGTGGCGAAGTCGGAGGTATGAGGTGCGTTGCACTGCTGAGTGGCACTGCAGAGGGCCTTTCCTGTTCGCATTTACTTTGCGGAAGAGAGGTCCGCGAAGAACTCCTGGCCCGCTCTGACTATGTGGCGCTTGAACACACCTCCGAGTGAGACGTACGTCTGCTAACTGGTGGCTGCGCGCAATGTGTCTGTCTCTCGTCTGGCAGCTCTCTTAGGGACTATGCTGAGCAGTTCTTCTCCAAGTGTGAACCATGGCTGGCCATGGTGTCACATCCAGAGGTGAAAAAGTGTCCAGCCCGTCACCTACAGAATATCAGACACCACCAGGCGCTCACATGTTGGTGGCTCAGAGTAAGGCTCAGTAAGGCTCAGAGTAAGGCTCGCCGTCGCTGGCTCAGAGTACACTAGTGTGCGAGCGCGAATTATCCCCGACAGATGCGAAAATGGAAGAAAGAAGAATGTTTTAGTGTATATATGATCTTCAATTTGGCATCCAGTCAATTGTAATCTCACCATTCAGCAGCATGTATAGCTGTAGGCTGACATGACGAACTCACTGCTCACTACACTGATACAGGCTGAACAAGCCACTAATTTGGTGATCAACGGTGATCTAAACGGTAACGAAATATATAAGTGGTAAAGTGAGCACGATATCTGCACTATTGATATTATATGTTCATGGCGCACTCATTTCCGAAGAATAAGATGAACCACATACAGGACACAGGGGTGCAGCTTTGCATGTTTTTGCGAGGGCACTAGCCCCGCGCCCATCGGTGTTCTTTTATGTACTTCTGAGGGGGCAAGTGTCCCATCAATGCTGGTTTTTCCCCCAATAATTTAAATTATAACATGGACCCTATGGAGTGTGCATCCTACAATCAATTTGAACCTGCCCATTGCCCTCATTCATCCCCCCCCCGTCACTAAAAAGTCGAAATTAAAACCCATACCACCGCCCAATGTTAGTTCTGCCCCCCCTCCCCCCCTTCAATAATTTTAACCTATAACATGTGACCCTATGTAGTATTCCCTCAATCAAGTTGGGCCTGCCCATTGCCTTAATGTATTGTGCCCTTACAATAATTTTCAGAAACATACCCCTATGGCAGGTCAACAGAGAAAACCTATATGAAATATTGGCATTGGCATTGTACTCATAAATCACTCGTCCTGCTTGCGACCGAGCAAGAATACAATTTGGCTAAAATTCGGGAAGAAAGGTGTCAATAAATTCACTGATCATATTTGTAATCTGCATACGGAACAATATCCGCTGGCAGCGACGGCATATCGTACGTTCTCGTGTCTATTTTATCCCACCACAGCGAGCCGCGGCATACGCACATGCATTTGCACGTGGGTCAGTCTGACGGGGCGCGGCGCCCGACTGGCGGCGGCTACCTCTGCGTTACACGTGGGTCAGTCTGACGAGGCGCGGCGCCCGACTGGCGGCGGCTACCTTTGCGCAGCCAATTCACCTGGGTTTGCACATGAACAGCTATAGTACACAGCTCTGATCTCGCAGTTAATTAACAGCCACCGTTGACGTGGTTGACTTAGTGCGGCTAGCATTGACGTGGACCAGAGTGGTTGACTTAGCCAGCGTGCGCTTAGGCGAAGGCTGAAGTGATCGTTTTATCAATATAATTGCCCCAGCGTGATCTAACATCAGGTCACTAGGTCTAAAGCTGAGCAATTTGCATAGAGCATATATCAGTTTGTCTTGGGAACAACAAGGCTTTATTCCAAAATTGATGTTCAGAAGTGTCTGGGATGTTTCCTCAGTTCAACTTATTTTCTAAGATGGATAATATGCCACACTTACTGCTTCTTATTGGTGAGATATCCATCGTCAAAACTACCAATGTTATTTGATTGAAAATATGCTGACGGGGGCTATAACTGAAAAGTTGTTGGTTACCCACATATTACATACGTAGGTAATGCATAGGTAATGTATATATAAGGTAATGTAGGTAAAGGTAACGTCATAGCCCATTTTTGTGATATTTTCCTCACAAACTGAGAAGTGAGTATTTGAACAAAAAATTAGTGGTACCATCATCTTAGTGACATTCATAAACTTTTTTTTAATAAATTTCATCCAAATTCTTGCTGGGGTAACTTCATGAACCAAGATTATATTGCTAAGCAGAGCTTGTTGCGTGAACCCTGGCCCCACTACCCGATCCATGAATTCCAGTTCAACGGCAGAATTTAGACCGAAAGTTTAGCGTGCCGTCAATGCACCGACACTGCCGCCCGGTAGCTCGTCCCCGGCCTTATCGGGCCAGCTGCCAACTGACCCTCCCAGCCGGGGGCTAAATGTGAGCGCGTGAAGCGACTCGAACCCTGCGTTGCCAGGGCAGGGGAGACCAGTGTAGGCCAGCGCTCCAGCCAACTGAGCTACCGGGGCGGCTACATGCTGCAATGAGCTACATTGCATTGTAACGATAAATTCCAATAATTCATAACGCACCTCAACGGACAAATTTACCAAATTTTCTTTGCATTTCCATTCTCAATTTGGAGAAAACCAGCTTTGAAGACAAACTGCGCTGGAAACGAAACTGCTGCGTTGGGTTCAGTCTCTGGATTGTCACAGCTCGTAGGAGACAGGCTTGCCACGGCCATGTTAAAGCCTATGGACATCTCCTCGTGTTGTAGAAATCACCCCCCCCCCCTCTGTCACCTCGGTCATAGCTACTAAATTGCCTCAGTCCCATTCGAATGCATGTACTGAAATAAGATGATGGGTACGTACAATGTTTGGATGGTTATGAAAAAACAACTTGACTGGATATGCTATGAAGCAAAAACGGCCTGATGACAAACATAATACATACTGAACGATATTACAGTACCGCAAGTTGTCACCATAACTGCAGATAATTTTGAAATATCTGTCACCTACGCTCGTAGCCGAGTAGCAGTTTTTTACATATACATAGATATAAATGTATATATATATGTAAATATGTATATATATATATTTATATATATATATATATGTATATTAGCCTGGTCCAAAAAGGAAAGTTGAAAAATTGTTAGCTCCACAAGTTTTATTTCATTACACTGTTCATAAATAACATTCAGACCAATTTTCAGGAAATTTCGTTTAATTTTAGGGGTCGCGCAAAAAGGTGTCTTTTTTCCGACAGAAGAGAAGCTGAAGGGATGTTAATTTTTGTTCTTCTTTCGCATAGCATAGCTCCTATTTTCTATGAAAACAAAATAACCTTAATAAATAATAATGCTTCATGGTGCCAACTTAAATGACGAAATGAGGTGGGACTTCAACCTGTCCCTCTATAATTCAGCAACCACCCTCTTTCATCAGTCCCCCCTTGGTCGGAGCAGGGAGGCGGCGACGCTGATTAGCCACGAGTCGGAGTAGGTATTGTCTCTGCTCTTCGTCCTTGGTCAGCGATGTGTTGAAGGTGTGGATGAGAGAAACAGCTCTTTCTGCTGCATCGTTAACGACATTCAAAGAACCCGCAGACTTCTTCATCTCCAGGAACGTTGTGTTCGTCTCCCACTTTCCGGGGTCTTCCTTCAAGAAGGACGATTTTGCATTCTCCTTCCCCTGCTCAGCAATGACGTTAAACACCTTCAGCGTCCTTTTGGTCACGAACTCCTCCAGCCCAACTCCGATCTGTGGGACTCCTTGCAAGCGACGGGGGCACCCTGACTTCTTCTCCCGCTCAAGGTTGGTCACCATCTTGCGCTTCGTCACCACGTCCACCTCCTTGTCGAAGAACGCCAGTCCAACAAGGTGCTCTGACAGATACCAGAGATGGCGTGCAAAGGCGGTGATGGCAGCAT
Organism: Ashinkailepas kermadecensis; assembly: GCA_034440615.1. NCBI lineage: Eukaryota > Metazoa > Arthropoda > Thecostraca > Neolepadidae > Ashinkailepas > Ashinkailepas kermadecensis. The sequence continues at coordinate 206,991 of JAOTOM010004599.1, forward strand.
CTGCAACCTCTTTGTCTGGGTATGCTCGAAGGGTTTGGAGGAATTCCAAATCGTTGCGGGGGGCCTGTATGCCACGCAGAGCCTCGTTCCAGAACCGGACATAGATCAAGGCGACGAAAAGCGAGAGTGATCTGATGGCGCGCAATTCCTTGGCAGCGAGACGGAACTGGTCCCGAAAGATGAAGATCTTCAAGACGTACAATCCCTTCTGCATCCACCGCGCGTGATGCGTCGGGCCTGGGGGCCGAAACTGTGGCCCGCTGATCACCCCCTCCACCCAGGAAGAGGAGGCTCAGGCTGAGGAACTCGGCTTAGTCTGCTCGCCCTTATTGTTCCTTCATAGCCTGCTGGATGTAGGAAACTATGTCAATGCGCTGCTCTTCCAATCTGTGGTCGCGGAACATCTCACCTGGGGCACCAACGTACATCTCTTGGTTTACTTTGGGCCAAAACATATGGAACCTCTTGAAGAGTCCAGTTTCAGGACCTCCCGTTGGCCCGAAGACTACCTTGAAGACACTGGAGAGGACGATCTCTAAGACATGATGACGACAAGCTATCCACAGTAGTTCCCTCCCGAGTCCTTCTTCAATTAGCGTACAAGCGCCACGGTGGAGACCCGTGTTGGAGGCAGTCGTATCGAAGACCAGGCCTTGAATATGAGGACGGAGTGACCAACCGTCAAGAGTCGCCATGCATGCCGCTGCTTGTGCCTCCCCCGTTCCCCTTTCCGTCTTCGGCACAGCCAATAATTTCTCGAAATCGCCCGGGCCAGTAACGAGCACGGCCACACGATTCACCGTTCCCCCATCCCCAGTGTAGTCTGGGAGAAGCTTGGCATCCCAGTGTAAGAGAAGTGGACCTTTGGGGTGAAGTCTTCTCGATCTTGAGTGTCCGCTTGAAGCCGTGCCTGCCGCCTAGATCGCCTGACTGAGCTTCTGGAGAGGGTCAGATCTGAAAGATCATGGCCAAGGGCCCGTACCACGGTTCCTGCCACGAACACGGCTCCACGGTCCGGAAGGTTGACTCGGTCGAGGGCTGATGCGACAGCAGGGGAGGCGAAAATGTTCTTCGGTCGTTTGGGAGGAACTGCAGACGCTGTCGAGCAACTGGGAGTAGAAATGAAGTCTTCGTCGTCCTCGTCCTCGAGGTTGGAGGAGGACGTGGAAGACAGCTGAGCCGCCGCCACCGAGGATGAAGCTGCCTCAGCCTTTGCCTTCGATCTTCTCGCCTTCTTTTGTTCTTCCCGAAGTCGCTTCCGACTCTCCCTCCCCGCTGTCACGAGATCAGGGCCAGACATGCTGCAGGAGGTGACGTCCTCACGTTGCATTTGGTAAAACACACGATCCTCTTCAACAGTCATGCGTGCAATGTTTCAATTGATAGGTGATAGAAGGATATGGCGATGTTGAATGGCATACGACATGACGCTGGCTGGCTTAGAGTGTAAATATATGATAGTGAGAAATGACGCGATAATACTAAATTATATGGTACGAATAAATGATAGGGTTGGGGCAGATTAACCGATAAAGATCAGTAAGATGTAGACTAATTAAGAAGATAATGATGGAAGAAGTGTTCTTAAAATTTTCCGAATTATATGGAAAGTGACCCCCAGCGAATTATAGTTTTCCTAGGCTAGGTTACCTTAGGTGTTTTAATTTCAAAATGTTTAGGATAAAATTTTGTTGACAAATTTTCCTTCTTTGTTTAAGAAGCTATGCTCTTGTATGGAAGGCTTGGCTATGTTAATTGGCTATGTTGGCTTGGCTATGGCTATGTTGGCTTGGCTTGGCTATGTTAAGAAAAGCCTACATCACTACACCATATCTCGCACTTCACATATACAACCATATACCAGAACTCAAACACAGACGCACAGAAGCACTACTTAGATACCACTACAAAACACAACTCGTCAAACAACACCCATGCACTCAAGCACTCAAAATCCGCACCAAACGCATGCACCACTTAAAACCACAATAGGATGTCGCATACACCAACACGTAAATAGACTACAAATCATACTCCCCACAACCCAACCACTCCCACCACCCACAGCATGGTGGAAACACCAAACACCCACAAGACACTTCCTCATAGACAAACCGAAACACGCATACACAGACGCAGAAATACAACAACTCTTCCTACAATTCACAGCACAATACGCAAACTATAATATCATATACACAGACGGATCCAAAACACACACATAGCAGACGGGCTCAGCGGCGGTGCTGTATCCCAATACAGCACCGCCCCAAGTCATCTTGCGTGCCCGTCTGCATGACATAGCATCCACATACACAGCAGAACTCTACGTAATCTTTTCGGCCTACTCCACCATCTATAACACACAAATGGAACACAATATCATAGCCACTGACGAAAAATCAGCACTACAAAACATAACACCCTACACCAAATTCAAACACCCACTCATCCCCAAAATACTCTACATACATAAAAAACTAAACATCCAACGACGTCCACTACTTCTCTGAATCCCAAGCCACACAAACATACATGGTAATGAACACGCAGACACCGAAGCAAACATAGCCACAACACTACAGCAAACCACGCAATGCCCTTACTCACAATCAGACTACTACCCCACAATACGCCAAGCCCTCAACAAACACATACAACAAACCTGGGACACAACAATAACACAACTCCACGAAATACACCCCAGACACGAACAATGGCACTCCATCAACCAACACACCAGATTCAAAGAACGCACACTAACACGAATACGAACAGGACACACATCACTTACACATTCATACCTCCTCCTACGACAACAGCGACCACAATGCACAACATGTCACCGAACACTTACAATCAAACACATTCTCATCTACTGCACCAAATCCAACCACCAAACACAACATATCAATAACTACTGCGCCACACACAACATTCCACTAAACCTCACTACTCTTCTCAACGACGAACATCCAGCACTACACGAACATGTCTTCCACTTTCTCGCTATCACACGCATACTCGAACAACTGTGATAAAAATAAAAATGGAAAACAAAGGATCGGGGAAAAAATGAAATAAAAATAACAAGATGTTACAAAATGGAAAAAATGAACAAAATACCCAAACACGAAAAGGAAAGAAAAATATGATACGTTTAAAAAAAAAAACCAATATACCCAAAGACTGAATGTGTTTTTTGCAATGTTAACCAACTATGGCGATGACCCCCCCCACTACACCCCATACCCCAACTTGGCACCGTCCGGACTGGCAACTCTTCTCAACCACATCATCTTCGGCCTTCGACCAGCTCTACTGTACCTCTGCTCAACTCAGCTCTACTCAGCTCACTCCAAGCTTCAAGACGCCTGCAAATCTACCTCGGCACCGCTCAACAAATCAATCCCCTCATCCACCCTCCGACTAAGCCTCCTAGCATACTCTTCACCCCTTCTTACCTCCTAATGCTATTACAACGACCAAATACACGGAAGCAGCCGACATCACCACACGGTGGCAGGCTGGCAACATTCAACACACACACACACACACACACTATGTTAATTTAGGTTATGCAGTATGCTATATTTTTATCTTGAACATTTTTCTTTATGCTATAATACCTAACCTGAAGCCCTTTTTTGGTGTAATTTTGCTTGCCAGCTGAGAAGTATATATTTGTGCAGTAAATGAGTGGTGACATCATGATAATAACCTTTAAAAATATTGCATTGGAAAAAATAAATTCCAAGAAATAGAAAATTACCTACGTTGAACTGCAACTTGACCAAAAATTAAATGGATTCATAATACACATGAAAACACAAATTTACCCAGTTGTGTTTATTCACCATTTTCTTTCCATGAATTTTATCTCAGGTATTTTGTCATGTCAGTATGAATTAGTGTCCCTGAATGAGTGACATTTTAGTATGGGTAGACCATTGTGCAGACCACTCAATAGCATGTTTATTTTAATTGTTCATGAAAATAGATTTATAATAAGCCATGAATCTCTACATCAGCAGCCTGAAGATTGGCAGCAAATGCATTGAGAGAAGAATTAGCAATGTCAAAGTACAGGGCAGCTTTGGTCACATGATCTGCTTCGTGAGCACAAAGAGTTATCCAGACCTGTACTTTCATGTAGTAACAGTGGCCAAATTCATGAATATCGTTGAAGCTGACATACTTAAGTAAATTACTAATTCCTGTAGCAAATGCATACTTTTCAGTTTTGCTTGTGTTCAATTTTGTGTTCAGTTCAGTGTTTCAGACACAATGAGTTTGTTGCTAAAATTAGGTACAAATTCAAAGAATTGTGTTACATTTTCCTTGAGAATTAATGGTCACATTGCCTTAATCACATTCAGAAACATGTTTCTACAATATCTTCTTTGCAAAGCCATATTGGGCTTGAAATAAAAAGAAATATGAATAGCAGTAGTGAGAAGTTTGCTTGAGGTATTTATAAAAATTTTGTATATTTAAAGATATTTTCAGTACAAAATGCTTGCTAAGGACAATGATTCTACCGCGATGCATAAGTGGACAAAGTACATTGCCTGCCTGGTAAATTTGTGCTTGAAGGTAATTTTTGAATTCTTAGAATCTCTTCTCCCAATGTGATGCTCATAAATGTAGTTACCATGATGTGATGACCATTTCCTCTGCAAATGCTTAATTTTCAGTTGGCAGGCAAGATAACACTGAAAGCGCGTTTTGAGTTGGGAAATATATAATAAAAATAATCCTGAAAATAAAAAGTAGCAAACGTAACTTAACTTCCAATGCAACATGACATCAGAACAATGGAAAAACATTTTTCGTTCTCAAACTCCGTTTTAAAAACCTAGCGTAAGTGGACCTACCCTGTTTTTGAAGAAGAAAAATGTATTAAAGACGTATTTCTCCTAATATAAAAGGTATAACCGACCTAACCTAGCCAAACCTAAACCTTTTCCTTGCTTCGTGGAGGTAAAATGTGTGCAAAGCTTGTCATGTGAATACTTGAATGTGCGTTGTGGATCCTTTAAGCACAATATCCTTCAAGCTACCAAGGGTTGGCAGTATTACGAAGCACAATAATACTGCCAATCTTGAAATCACTAGATCACTAGATCATAAGATGCTTATTAATTTAAAGTGCTGCACAACACCCAATCATGGTCTTTTTCCTTCCAGTAGAACATAAATGTATGCATGACTCAAGCTACCAGAAAGCACACACATGAGACTAGAGCCATCACATATAAAATATGTGAGCTGCGTGCAGTACCTTAAATGCAATGTGGGTGAAAATTCTGGTGATATAATCATCAATAAATGTAGAATCTATGGAAATGCTGACGCTATGTTATTGTTTTGCACCATATTTTTCCCCACCAAGCCAACGTGGGAATCTCAGAAGTCGAGCGCCATTATTGTTACATGTGCTCCTGCTTTTCAATGATTAAAATATACTAAACCCGCGTATGTAAACACATAGCGATAAATTCACGTACCATTCATATAAGCATGCAGTCATCGATTGCTTACCTACTTAATGCCCTTGTCGAAACTTGACATGCTCGGAGTTCACCCTACCCTGCTGGCTGCTGAAACACCAATGGCGTCCGCGCGCTGCATGGCGAATCTTGGCGAGTGGCCCGCAACACCTTCAACTCCCTTCGTCAGCTGACTAAACGTGCCCCTGATACTTCAGTAACTCTCAGTGACCTTGATTCAGGATTAAGCGGGAAATCCTGAAAGTCCACAGGGTCTCAGGGAACCGCTGACTCGGCACAAACTCTGTCGACACTCCCATGACGCTGTCTTGATCTCGTGCGCAGTTACTGGTGTTTGCATGGTGTTTTAGAAACTCGCTATAGCACGTCAATGACTCGTTCATGACTCTAGCGAGTTTCAGAACCGCGTATTTGCAGTGTAATCTACGTGCTGAGACAGCATTTCCAGGGAGCAACGTACTCTATCACACGGTGCTTCAGAGGTGTGACTCGACAACCTGGAGGTTTTTGGGAGTCATTCTTTATCTCTGTGTATGCGTATATGTGGGTATAAACACGAGTCAGCGCATTTCATGGAGACACACTGTGACTTCTTGAGCATAGACTTAGGTGCACGATCAACACTGCCAACACACCACGCAGGCCCATTTTTGCTACATTTCTAATTGTGTTGCAAAATTATGTTAAAAATAGGACACAGTATACATGGCAACAAAATAAGTAAGCTAAGACACTCCCTACAGGCAGTTGTTTGTTTGTTTGTTTATTGGGGTTTAGGTGCGCATCGACTGCAGTGGTCATGCAGCGCCCTTACAGGCAGTTGAAGATGCACAGGCGTCGCCACTGTTTTCTGAGACATGGGGGCTAGGTGTAACCCCACCCATGGGAGGCTAGGTGTAACCCCCCATGGCGTTTTTTTATGTAACGCCATGGGCGTAATGCTTTTCACAAAGTTTGGTGTGTGTGTGGGGGGGGGGGGTGGAACCGCTGGATCAAAATTCGAACCATCATACCTTAAACCGCGATTTTTCATACACAGAGGAATGGTGTGAGGAAGAGGTCCCAACATGCTGCCCTGACTGCTCTGTTGCTCCTTGTGTACACATGGTGACGGTCAGGTGTCAAGCGGCGCCGTCTGGGCCGGAACCTGTACGTCCCCAGATCTCGGACGGAGATGGGAAGACGCCGGCACCTGCACGTCCCCAGATCTCGGACGGAGATGGGAAGACGCCGGCACCTGTACGTCCCCAGATCTCGGACGGAGATGGGAAGACGCCGGCACCTGTACGTCCTCAGATCTCGGACGGAGATGGGAAGACGCCCTGCTTGCTCTCGAGGTCCTGCCCTGGATAACGAACTGCCGTACGGGCTGACGCGACTGCCAGTTCCCCTGTTCAGTCGCCGCCATAGGCGGCATTTGTGCGTGGGATTGGACCGACTGCGGGGTATACGGATCTGATCGCACTTGCTCACTCTTTCCGTGCTGCTGGTATGAATACTTGTTATGTGTGTTCAGGTACACCTGCGACTTCCCTTATAACTCGACAACAGGCTGGAATAGACACGAGTCGGTCGTGGATGAGTCCATCGAAGCCACGATGGTTGGTTATTGGTTTTTACGACACATCGACCGTTGAGTCATGTAGCGTCGCCAATCTCTCACGCCGATTGGCCACGGGCGAAGAGTAGCGGCAGGGGATACTCGAACCCACAACCTTTCGATTGTGAGACGGGTAACTTACCCCTAGACTACTCGTCCCCTTTGAAGCCACGAGTCCATCGAAATGCAACGGCAATCTGAATCTGGTTGCAAAATACGAGCAGATTGACAACATCCCCTAGAACACAAGGAGTGGGACAATCCGTGCTACCATCTAAAAACTGAGCCTCGCATCTGCACGTTTAATGAGTCAGCCGATGTATGCGCTATCCATACACAGCTTTATGGTAGAGTTTAGAAATATAACCATTCATCGGTCATCAACTGAATATTTACGATGAGGGAAAATATGGACCAGGAGCTGTATAATTCGCACATATTCGTGCGATATTTTTTCAGTTGGACCACATTTTTTTCCGAACGGATATCAATTGGAAAATAATCATCGGAAATATGATCGCAATAAGCACCATTCGCGACATCGTTATTCTGGTGAGCCGTAGACCGCCGCAGCGGGATGTGGTGTTTTGACAGCTGAGTGGTTGGCTGGTTATTTACTGTCGCATGGGGCACATTGGCGGCCGTCGCTACCGGCCGCGGTTCCCCATGCTTTTACGATGTTACGATCGTCTGAAAACCCATCATTCTTGTTCTGCAGTTAACCCAGATACCGTTGTCCATCTTCTTATGCATACAATTCTCCCGTGTGTATTTTCATTGAATAGATCACCGATCTTGCATCATATGAGCAACAGCCCAACTCAAGAATGGCCGCTGTCAAGCACGGGCGATATCGTCACCGGCTAACATGATGGACCAAGTTGATATGAATCTTCCTATACTAGCGCTGAGGATGGGCGAACGTGTCCAGGAGTGGACGACGCCGACGACATCAACGGCGGAATGGTGACGTCACTCGGCACAGCCGATACCTCGGCAGCGTTTGGCAGCGTCGAGCACGGCCGTCTCCTGGAAACGCTTGGATGGTATGGTATTGATAGCCGATTGCTCCGCGATTGGTTTCAAGAGCGCAGCCAGGCTGTGAGGAACTTTAGTGCTGGTGATGGAGCACGAAGTGGAAAAGGCTGGATTGCGGGCCCGGTGCTGTTTCTGTTCTTCACCGACGACTTACCGCAGTACATGGCACACTGCGGAACCGGCATCTATGCTGGTTCTTGATGTATGTTTGCTTCCAAGCTTCTCCGAACTAAACACCGTGAAGGCTCCCTGGCCACTGCTATGTTATGGTTTACACAATACAACGTCAACAATATGCTGAGATCTTGAAACATTTTGGGACGACTTCGAATCTGGATAGATCAAGCAAATTATGCTGGTGCAATCTGCATTTTTAGAATGAAAAAATGGCTAAATTATTCATGGCTAGGAGCGGAGGACATAATGGTGGAAATATCTTGAAATCATTTGAGATTGCTTGCATTTTACATCGCTAAGATTATGCATAGACGTGCATAAATCATTCTCAATGATCCAAAACACCATTTGGCTGTTCATACGTGCACATGTAAAGTAGCCAATAACGTAGTCAGGAGCCTGATTGGTTGGTTATTGAGGTTTGGGGGCGCATCGACTGCAGAAGTCATGCAGCGTCCATAACATCGTCAATCATATCAAGTTTATAAAGGCGAAAATGATTAAAGCTACTAAATGCGATCCATTATCAAATATATTGTCATGACGTACATCATAACCATCCTAGTCTTACCGCATACATATCATTGTATTAATGGGGCGTATGCACCACAGAAAACTTAACCTCTGCAAGGAAGCGAATAGCTGTCCCGATTGTATAAAGCGGGGGAAGTCGCCCCCTGCCGTGAGACTGGGGGTGGCCTGAAATTTGAGGAGGCCCCTATCCGGAAATGAACAGGAAAAAAGGTGAGCAAGGAAGCCGACAAGACAGAAGATCAAGCTGTCAAGGGGGCCCCAAGACTGGCAACGAGGCCCCGGGAAATATAATCAGGTCCCTATAAGAGACGTAGGACAGATATTGGGAGAAGGCCCCCAGGACGAAAGGGATGCCACCGAGAAGGGCAAGAAGCCACCCAGGTCAGACAAGAAAGCTTCCGATCTGTGGCAGGATATTCTTAATTTGGAAAACGAGGCCTCCAAAGATGGAAGAGGAGGCCCCTACAATAGAACATAAGGAATGATAGGAGAGATTTTCCGGACGCAAGAGGGTGCTCCAAGATGGGTAAGAAGGTCTCCGCAGGAATGGGAGAAGGCCACCGAGACCAGCCAGATGAAGCCTAAATTTTGGAAGAGGAGGACCCTGGGAGAGAAGATTTTGGACTATGACGCAAAAGCACCATGCTAAGAGGATAATGAGGCTCCAAACACAGGTGAGGAGGCCCCCAAGACGTGAGAATTTGGAAAAGGATGCACCTGGGAGAGAAGAGGAGTCCAACAGGAGGTAACAGGCCACCCTTAAAATAGGAAAATCTCGAATCAAAACGCAGAACAGGAGGCCCCAGACGTGAGAGGAGGCCACTAATTTGAAAAAGAAGGCTTCTGGAAGACGAAAGCAGGCCCCTGCCAGACTCGAGAGGAGTCCCTCAAGATGGGAGTGGTAGCAGGTATGGAAGGAGGTGATGTTTCCAAAATTGAAGATCCCTCAAGACGTTTAAGGCTTTGCCAGGACAAAGGAGGAGGCCCGCGGAGCGTGGCAGGAGGCCCCTAATTTGGCAGAGAATGCCCCTGGAACATGAGAGAAAGCCCCATGCCATGTTAGATGGGCCCCAGGATGTAGGAGGAGGCCCTCCAAGACGAGAGAGGAGGACCATTGAAAATGGAGGAGGGTAGGACATACGAGGAGACATCCAAAACCGGTAAAGAGGCTCCAGGAAATGAGGCGAGATCCCTAAGACGCGAGAGGAGGCCTATAATTTGCAATAAGAAGCACCTAATAAATGGTACGAGTCGTGCCGGGGTACTTACAAATCACGATATGGGCCCCAAAAGATCCGGCCGGGGCCCCCGGAAATCACACTCAGCTTGGGGTATCAAAAAGTCACGTCCGGACCATGAAAATCACGTTAGTGGCACGACAGGGGAATTATTTTCAGTTTTCAGCGGAAATGATTAGTGCTATTGCGTTTTGAGTAAATGATGCACCATGCCAAGGACAAGCAAAACACCAATATCAAATCATGTTCCCCATTATCGAGTAAGAGCCTAAAAACAACATGAGACCCTAAACACAATGGGGGCCCCCTTTCGACCTTGCCCCCCCTGAAAGAATTTCGAGGCGACGCCACTGTCCCTAACAGTCTCATTGGGACACAAATGAAGCCGGGGCGACGAAAAACAATTCGGACATGGATAATCACTTTGGGGCCCTAACAATGACGCCAAAAGCCTCCAAAACGTGTTGGATGCCCAAAAGTGTCGAGGTCGCTAAAACTAGGGATCCAACGCGCTAGGAATCCAAGCAAATGACGTCGGATCACCAAAGATTGCATTGGACTAAAAAAAAGTCGCGACGCAGCCCTTGAAAATCACACTGGGGGCCCAAATGGTCGCGCCAGGCCCCAACAGTTGCAGCTACCCTAACAAATAAAATATCAACCGGAATGTCACTCTACGGCCTCAAAAATCGGGTCAGTGCCCCCAAAACCCGTTGGGCACCGGAAAAAACGTGTCAGGGCATCGATATAAAAAATCTCACCGGGAGACAGAAGAATCGTACCGGGACCCAAAATATCACATAAGGACCTTTAAAAAGATAGAACTCGATGTCCAAAAAAGTTAACACCGAGACTCGATCGAATCGACCCCAGCACCGGCAAATTAAAAACAGGTCCGGAAAAAATTACCCGGAGGGCTTTTACACTCCGAAAGGTGCCATCGGCTGAAAAAAAAACCCTTCGGTGGCCGCAGTGGCATATCAAAGGGGCAAATGTCCCCTCTCTCCTAAGAGGGATAAGCTCCCAAGAATCGTGGCGGGGCCCCAAAAAGTCGCGCTGGGGCCACACAAATTCGCGTCGGTCCACCAGAATTATCGCAGGGGGCTGATCCGATAAATACGGCGGACCCAGAAAACTCGCTCCGAGGCCCGAAAATCTGCAACAGGAATCGCCAAGCTCGCGTTGGGGTCACAGCTAAATACAACGCGCCCCGCAAACTGGAACCGGTTCCCCAAATAAACGCCTTCACAAATCGCGTACGGTCCAGAAAAACATACCGGAGCTCGAAAAAAAAATCGAGGTGAGATACAAAAACATGGCGTCAGGGGCTCGAAAAATTATGCCGGGATTCGGTCTTTACAGAAAATTCAGAAGAGATCCACAAAAATCGCGTTGAGCCCAGGAAACTAGCGTTGGGTCTCCGGAACCACGCACCTGGGCGCGATAAATCGCGCTGGGACCCAGACAAATCGCACCGAAGCCGCAAAATTTCACTCGGGCCCCACAAATGTGCGTCAGAAGCCCCAAATAAACACAGCGGGACCCTAAGAGCACGACGGGGGCCGAAAGTGCAACTGGCCCTCCAAAGCGAACAGTCTCGCAAAAAGCGACCGGGCCTTAAAACATGCGTTGCATCCTTAAATAAACATACCGGGAGCTCTAAAAAAAAAACCTGAAGCTCTCAAGGCACATAGGGGCCATGCGACTGCACAAGGGCCTAAAAAGAGGCTGGGGCCGGAAAAAGCAGCATGGTCTAAAAAAAAAACAAAAAGACCGAGAACTAAATAAACACATCGGGATCTTCGAAAGCGCCCAGACACCTAAAAAGAAATAATCGGTGCACAAAAAAGCAACAAAACCAGAAAACGAGCAAGGGTTTCGAAAATGTGTTGGGCTCCTAACAAAAATGGATTGAAGGCCTAAGACACATCCGTAGACGAAGAAAGACGAAACAGGTCCCAAAAAAATGAACACTGAGGCAGGGCCTCGGTCCGGTAGCCTATCTGGGAGCATATTTAATCAAAGATATGAGGTGCATCAAAGTTCAGCGGGTATCCACCTTTCTTAACCACCGGAAAATGTTGGAAATAGGGAACTAATGATCGAATTTAATTAATAAAATTTTCCCAGCGAACGTCCATACGAAGCATTCTATCACGTCAAATATGGCGCAAGTCTATCATGTGGCAGCAATTAGCAAAATGTAGCAGGCCTAGCAGAAACCGTAGCATCGCATGAAGTGTGGCGAATGCGCCGAATGCGGAAGATGGGTGTGCATGTGCACGAACGTTGGCGTCGTGGCGACCGAGCGCTATGAACAGGAATGTCTGAAATTGGGAAATTTTACATTTTAAAGTGATTTTTATAGGTATAATTTATGCAGTGTGAGATGACTTATCAAGGGATGCCAAAAGAAAACATTCCAACAGGGTGGGGGAGTTAGGGTTGAAATCCGACGAACCAGAAGCGCTAGTGGTAGATTAGGCCCCTCCATGTGACAATTCAGTTGACCACTAATCATTTTATTTGAAAAGGTACCCTTTGACAAAATACTGGTCCAAATCCGAGGACTTTTTAAGGGGGTAGGTGGACCCCTCCCAATACGTTTCCCACCCTCCCCCTTGGCGCAAATATAGGTACGCCACTGGTCTTCCAATAATTTTCAGAAACATGGGGCAAAGCCAACATTGAGGGGGCAAATTCCCCCTCACAAGCACACAAAACAACACCGATGCCCCATACAAATTGGAAGGAGTGATGTGTATAAATGCATTTTCTTCCTACAAACTTGTCTTCTGTGATTACACGCTGCATGATTAGAGCTTCCCAGCTTCAATACCTTCTGAACGATGTCATTTACAAAACAGTGCAGCAAAGCGAAAACCATGGGCGTGAAGGCGTGGAATTTTAAATTTTTGCAATATTTCTGCATTGCCATTGTTGCATTGCTGCATTGTCACTTATGCACTGTTGTTCAATGCTTGTTCTTGCCATGAATTTATTCGCTGAGGATTTATTATTTTAGCTTGTGTGCCAGGTGCCTTACAGCCAGCACCAAATGTTATAAAAATAAATAAATCCCTAAGAAGGTGATAAGAAAACCAGTTCAATCCACTTCTCGTAGTCACCTTCGCGAAATTATCGTCCTAGGACCGATAAATGATCGTTTAAGCTTACCTATGACATCAAGCTGGTGGGAATGACTAACAGTAGTGGTGAATCTAGGTATATTCAGTTAGACTTGGTGGACATAGAAGTGGGTTGATCAATGGGAGATATCTTTTAAGATATGTTCAGCACCAGCCCGGCCAGCTCGCTGGAATCTAGAGGCCAACGGGAAGATTCTTCTGGTCGAGAAAGCATTAAGACATTGGTTTGTTTTGGTACTTAGGTATTTATCCACATTTACTTATTTATACCATGGTATGGCTCAGATCTCAGCGGGAAAAAAAAGATTATTGCTATTGCGTTTTGCGTAAATGATGCACCATGCCAAGAACAAACAAGACATCAAAATGAAGTCATGTTTCCCATTCTTAAACTATACCAAGAGCCTAAAAAATAGGAGGCCCTTTCGGGGAGCAGGAGGCCCCCTTCCAACATTGCCCCCCCCCCCTGGAAGAATTTCGTGGCGACGCCACTGGACCTACGGTAGATATGTGGTTTCCCGGGACTGTTGCTACCACAACACGAAGTGATATTCCCAAATATATTCTAACAAGAGGCGGATGCAGGGGGTGGGGGAGCAGTGCAGGAATGCCTCCCCTCGGCATGGAAGTGTGGCTCCCCTTCAGGAAGGCTCGAGTGCACCCGCCCACCTTCCACTTCAGGGATTTTTCAGCAAAGGCTCACCTCTCGGAGGAAAAGGCGGCCCTTAACACGCGCCCTGGAGGGCCTCTGAAAATTACGCGCACTGGAGGGGGGGGGGGCGATTCCGCCAACCCCCCTAAGATCTCGGCTCCTATTAAAGCTGGAGGAACAAAATTCGCAGGGTGGATGGGTACGGTAGTGAACTCTATCGTGTATGAATTTCATGACCTGAGGTCAATATCTTCAAGGTTAAATGAGGTCACATTTGTCAAAATTGTCCTGTTTTGCGTGGCTTGGCTTGTCATTGTTATGGATCGCTGTGATTGTGTTCAAATGCTCCAAAATGGGCATCAATGATGTTTTGGACATTACTAATGATGCAATACAGGAGCTAGACCCGACATTTGACCTCAGGTCACCTATACAGCAGCACTTTATCAGGTCAGTTACCTGTTCCAGTTACCGGAACGGTAACTGGAACAGGTAACTGAACTCCAGTTCCAGTCCGCCAGTTTCGCCAGTCCGTTCCAGTTTCCAGGAACTCCAGTTCCAGTCCGCCCGACTGCTCCGTCGGGCAGCTCGGCGCAATCGGCTTCGCGAAGAAAGGAGTGAAGTACATGAATAAAGTATGGAAACGCAATGACAAACAGTACAAATGACAAACAGTAGTGCATTTATGACAACATTCCAGTTGATCAAGTTTGGTTCCATTAACCTGTCATGAACTTCACCTGACTTGACCTCGGTGACCTAACATGACCGTGAAACTATATAGCATATCAATATACATCAAACAAGTCGCTAGTGTTGCCAAGAACACTTCCCTTTTGCGAATATACGGGAAGCGCATCAGCGCCGATTTTTGTGGTCTGGTGCCAGGAAATTTTTGGTCTTTAACGACCCCTAACTTGAAAAATTTTCGGCTGATTTCCATTTTTCTTGCTTTACACAACGCGCCATTCAATTCTAAGCAGGTACAGATAAAATCACGTATATCGACCGGTAAAATCCGCAGTTATGTACAAAAAATTGGAGGGGTGGGCGGATTTGTTCCCCCCCCCCACCAGTGCTCGTGTTAAGACGAACAGGCGCCACTTCGGCATGCTTGAGTGCACCACCTCCCCGGTTAAACGATTTTCTGCCGAATGCGTCGTTCCAGGGTCTTTCGTAGTGGTGGCCCTCTGATGAAATAGTGCTACTCTAGGCAAGTGCCCTCACCCACTGAAAATTATGGATGTTACAATTTTCCATGCAATTTTGGTAAGTATCTTCATTTGCATGAAACATTTATCTGATCACAGTGGGGGCTGCTAATGTTCACGACAATATTGTGTAACCAAGGAGTTGCGTTATCAGGTCCATCTGCTACCCTCCATGGAGGATAAGAGGGTATTTTTTTGCACCTCTGGTACAGGTCGACGTGTATGACGAAATCAATTCCAGTGCTCTGAACTTGAGTTCTGCAGGAACGACATGACCTTTTCTCATACATGCCAGCGATAGGTCAATATCTGGAGAGATCTGTCCCCAGGGTGGAGTTTTTTTTTAAGGATCCACACGCAGCACTCCACTCATTCGTATGCCACTGTTCTCGAAGAGGGTGAAGATCCGCACACAGAAAGGAACAGATGTCCCCCGACGTCTCCCTCTGAACAGAGCAGGGATACGTCGGGAAAACACTGACCGATATGTGGGGTGTTCGGGAAACTGGCGCAGCTTCCATGCATAGGGCATCCCAAGTAAATCGCTACGCATGGCAAGGCTTGGCTGGTTGGCTTCTACTAAAAGACTTACTGCCGGTGACGTGCGAAATGCACCGGTAACAATACGTAGCGAAGTGTGGTGTATGGTGTCCAGCGTTCGCTTGGCTGTTGCACATGTACCGTCATATACGAAGTACGCATAGTCAAGCTTAGAACGGGTTAAAGATCGATATAAGAGCAGCAATTTGCGTCTGTCGGCACCATATGATGTACGTGAAACTACCTTAAGAATATTCAGAGTTTTAAAACACTTGTCACGGAGCATTGTAACACGGTCCCGATATGTTAGGCGATAGTCAACCAGAACACCAAGAAACCTAACCACCGGTCTTGTAGGAACTTGCGACTTATACAACATGATTTCCATGTTTCGACAGCCTTGACGCCGACAGAAATACGTGGATACCGTTTTTCCTGTTGAAAAACGGAAGCCATTTACGTTTGCCCATCGCTCCAAGCGGGAGACAGCAAACTGTAGCTGCCTTTGTAGTGCCGGTGCTGAGGTGCTCGACGTCCAAATAGCGAAATCGTCGGTAAAAAGCGAGCTACAGATAGATGGTGGTAACGTGCTGCCGATGTCATTAACACGCGCCCTGGAGGGCCTCTATATAGCATATCAATATACATCAAACAAGCCGCTAGTGTTGCTAAGAACACCTCTCTTTTGCGGATATACGGGAAGCACATTAGCGCCAATTTTTGTGGTCGGGCGCTATGAATTTGTTTCGACTTTAACGGCCCCTAACTCGAAAACAAATTTCGGCCGATTTCCATTTTTCTTGGTTAACATGACGCGACAGTAATTTCTAAGCAGGTACGCAAGAAATGGCGTATATCGACCGGTAAAATCTGGAGTTTTGGACGAAAAATCGGAGGGTGGGCGGATTTCGCACAACCCCCTCCAGTGCGCGTGTTAATGATGACAAACAAAGGCACGCTAAGCACGCCGCCCTGCGGCACCCCATTCACCTGCCGGAACCAGCCGGAAAGATGGTTGCCAATGCGGACTCGGAACCGACGATCTTTTAAGTAGTTTTGAAGGAAGAGAGCTAGCGGGCCACGGAGGCAGCATTCATGGATTTTACCTGTATGCCATGGCGCCATGCCGTGTCGAATGCACCCTCAATGTAAAAAATACAGGTCCAACATGTCGCTTCCTTATAAAAGCAGCACGAATGTCGGTGTCAAGGGTGATAAGATGGTCTAACGTACCGCGAATTTTCTCCATGAGTTTACATAGTGAAGATGCCAACGAAATCGGACGATAGTGGAGTGGATCCTGCCCATCCTTCCCCGGTTTCAGAAGAGGAATTATAGTCGCCTCTCTCCAAGCTTCCGGAAAATGACCTCTTTTCCAGAGTGAACTTAAGGCGGACAATACATCGTCCTGGGCACATGGTGGTAAGTTACGCAACATTTCATTATGTATCCTGTCAGGACCCTCAGACAGATCCTGCAAAGAAAGTACTGCTGAAGCCAGCTCTGGCTTTGTGAATGGCTCGTTATATAACAGCCCTTTGATGGGGAAAACTCAAGTCTGACTTTCTCGCTCTGCGAACGATGACTCAAGAAATCGGGGTGATCATTCCCGGATCTGCTTCGTTGGTATGGCGTGCGGCCAAGTTCACTCGCGACCTCAGATGGGTGTATAGTGCTACGACCTGCTGCTTGTTGGACAGGCTACGGAGCGGATCAGAATTTGCCGGAGATACGCTTTATATGCGATCACACCTCCGTTGAGGACGTGGATGGGCCTCCAACGTACTACTGCCAGGAATTCCGTTTGGCCTCCCTCACAGTCCTACGAGCATATGCTCTGGCTTTCATAAAGATGATCATGTTTGCCGTTGAGCTTCGGCGGTCAAAGGCTCGAAAGGCTTGTGTTCGGGCACGGATGGTATCCCGGCACTCCGGAGTCCACCATGGGACTGGGGTACGACAGTGGGACCCAGAGGTCATCGGGATACACGTAGTGGCTGCCTCTAGTACTGTAGCTGTAAAAGTAGCCGCCGTGGGTGGAGAGTCGTGGATGGGAGTGAACTTCTCCTCCAATTGCACCTCAAATTCACCCCGGTCGGCTTTTCGGAGGTTCCACCTCCGAGGCCTCATGCCAAGGACAGCTCCAGTTTGGTATTCCAACCAGACAGGGAAGTGATCGCTTCCCAGCGGATCGTTGTCGACCGGCCAGGTAAAATGTTCGGCTAGTTGTGGGAAGCAAAGGCTCAGATCTAAAACAGGTGTGCTTCCGGACGGTGGAGTAAAATACGTGGGCGAGTCTGTATTTAAAAGAAATAACAACTCGGTATTGATAAAACGTTCCAAGAGTCTTCCCCGAGGATTAGTCGTGTTACAACCCCATGCTGTGTGATGACAGTTAAAATCCCCCGGATGTAAGACCGGCGGAGGGAGCTATAACATAAAAATCGAAGCTCTATAGAGGAGAGAGAAAGCCCAGGTGGCAGGTACAATGAGCAGAGGGTTACTGGGCGATCACCGAAAGTCGCACGGGCAACAACTGCCTGCAGCGATATGCACAGAGTAACCTGATGTGCAGGTACGCTATTGTGCAGCGCCAGCACGGTTGTACCATTTGCCACTGCAAGAGTCGGAATGTCTTTGCGAAATACTCAGTAGCTATTTAGCGAGCAATAGGTCCCAGGTGAGAGCTTGGATTCCTTGGAGGCAGACAACGGCGGGATTTCGCTGTGATAAAACGGCCTGAAGATCGCTAAAATTGGTTCTAAAACCACGCAGGTTCCACTGTAAAACTAGAGGCTATTTCGGTGGTTGACTAGGGTCGACTAAATTAGTGTGTTTCTGTGTCTAAAATCAGCTTTTAGCGACTGTCGTCTGCGTTCTGTTTCGGGTGGCTGCTCGGATGCGCACCGAGCGACGATGTCCTCCGGCGTGAACGCGGTGCACCCCCTCAGGGGGTGACGCCGTCCAGGGCATCACGAGCTTCTCAGCGCGCGATAGTCCGCCAGACTCCACCACCGGTCGAGTGTGTAACCGAGGCGGTGGCGGTGGCGGCGGACCCATCTCAGACCGGGTAGTCTGTGATGCAGGATGACCAGACGGACCCTCGACTCGCCTACGTGGCGAGGGTGTAGCAAGCGGCGACGGCGGAGATGTCACCGCTGGGTGCTGGCCTGCGGACTCCGGGCCCTAGGGGACGTACAGACGTCGGGCTGTGCATCCTGGGGGCCAAAGTCCGGAGCTCCAGGGCGCATTTTAACTTCTCGGATGCCTGACACGCCAGGGGGTACTTAGAAAAGCCTGGGGTTTGATATGAACGAAGACTGAACCTGAACACGGCTGAAACTGGGCTGACTCTAGACTTATACTGAGCTACATATTTCCAATTGCTTTTTGTGCCCGTGTGTGTGGGGTGTTTTGTGTTTGTGTGAGGGGGCTCATCGTACTGGCTCCGAGGGCTTAGTGCTCTGGTGTCTTTGACCTACCTACCTAACCTTAACACAATCGATGCCGCGCCAGGCTTTATTCGCCGTATACGTGCGACCAAGCCAATGTGTCCACGGGTGGGCACGGCAGGGCTCAAAATAAGCGCCGTCCTAGCGATAGCGTCGGCGACCAGATGCTGGCTTACCAGGCTTCAGTGGCGACCAAAACCAGAATTTTGTTTTGGTACGTCCGTCAAGATTTTAGCCACGAAGGACATAATTCGTCGATATATCAGTAATTTGTATTTAGCAGCACTGATCTTTTTCCAGATGAAAAGTATACTAGGACCGTACCGCGAATTCTACCAAATATCCCGTACCTCTTGCTTACCACGTTTATACTAGAATCTCCCGTCGGCACAGGACGGCACTTTCCAGACAACCGCAATGCTAAACCAAAGGCATACTGTGGTCGCCAAAAGCGCCGTCGGGACGGAGACCAAATGGTTGTGGTCGTCGCCTAGAAATCTAGTTATAAATATGGAATTTGAAATCAGGCAACTCTTGGTGACTTGTTCAGTCGTTCGTTCGAAAATTGGTGTATGGGCAATTGTGCCGAACCGTGGTGGTGGATTAATGTCATGTTTTTTGTCAATTGATTGCTGAACTGCCTGAATTAATATTGCCATTTACGAGGTAGGTGCGTAGTTAGATATCCAGGCGTGGACTATTTGTAAAAGATGAAAACCAGCAAAAGGTTAAAATGACAGGGGAAGGATGCAAGCCGGAAAAATAATAATAAGGGGAGGCGTTTTGTGGCCACAAAGGATGTTCGTGTTCAGGAGCCGAACAGAACATCCACAAGCACACCAAGAACAAACATGAGGAGCATGAGTGAAACTAGAAGCACACAATTTGGCAGAATTACAGCTGTGGTGAGCTCGCTGCAGTATACATTTCATGACCCCAGGTCAATGCCTTCAGGGTCAAATGAGGTCACAATCAGCCTCCACTCCACCCCAGCCTGCACCGCCCGTACAACAGAAAGTATGCACGTTCCACTGCAGAACGGTAGATAGACCGTTCATACGTACGCTCGCTACTATGCAGGTACAGACCGTGCGTGCTGTCGTTACGGTCGGTAGTACGGACCCATCGTGCGATCGTTACGTCAGCGTTAAGACAATGGGACCATTCATTCCCATTCAAAATACCACACATTTTTTTGCTGTTTATTTGTGCGGAAGAACTTCGGTTTCTCTTGTCCCGAAGAAAGAACGGTTAGCTCTGCTATATTATATTAAGAAAGAAAATGCCTAGTCTAGAATGCTAAGCCTGCAATGACATCAGGTCTAAGGCATTACAAATTCCCCAAGCTATCTAGGTTACATTAGGCATTATTTGGCATTGTACACTATTCTTCATTATGCTACCCCACTCAAAAACCAATATTTTGGTATTATATTGCATACCAACTGGAAAGTGCCTATGCACTTGTGCTGGTAATAAGTGGCTAGGTAGGCCACATCCCACAGCATCTTAATGATATCAAGGAACATGTTTTTACATTATTTATGTCTCGAAATGCCATATGACATTATGTAGATTCCTCCCAACATTTACACTGGACAATGCTACACATGGCCATATCCTTTTACCTAGGAATGTACCTACCTAGGTACCTATCCACCTACATACATACCTAGGTACCTACCTCAATATTTTGGTATTATATCGCATACCAACTGGAAAGTGCCTATGCACTTGTGCTGGTAATAAGTGGCTAGGTAGGCCACATCCCACAGCATCTTAATGATATCAAGGAACATGTTTTTACAATATTTATGTCTTGAAATGCCATATGACATATTATGTAGATTCCTCCCAACATTTACACTCTGGACAATGCTACACATGACCATATCCTTTTACCTAGGAATGCACCTACCTTGGTACCTATCCACCTACATACATACCTAGGTACCTACCTACACAGGAGCTTGTCTTAATCATGTTCAAAAATATGATCTCACAATTTTGTGTATTATTGCACTTCAAGGTATCCAGGAGACAAATTGTACACACATTTTACCCCACAAAGCAAAAATGGAGTTAGGTTTGGTTAGGTTAGGTTAGGCTAGGCTTTTCTCTTCAGTTGGAAAAAACTTCCCATTTTTTGTAGATTTTGTTCACACAAAAGTGCTCTTCTTCAAAACAGGTTTAATTTAATCTGTTAACCTAGTTAACTAGGCTCTGCAATGTAAGGTTTTTAAGTTGAAAAGTCTTCAGAAGTAAATGGGAAATTTTCCATTTCTTTAGGAATTTATTTTCCTGCATGCAAGTTTAGGGTTATGCTGTGCTACACTTTTGCTTACTCTTGAACATTATTTTTATGCTATGTTATCAAACTCCAGCCTGTTTTTTGGTGTTATTTTGCCTGTCAACTGAAAAATATGCATTTGCAGAGGAAATGAGTGGTCACACAATGCTATCCACCTACATAAACATTGCATTGGAAAAATAAATTGCAGGAATTAAAAATGTACCAAAAAGTGCAATTTAATACAATTTGGTTTCTTGAAATGCCAACATTACTCAACTCAAAGTCCAATTTCAGGTGTTCTTTTGCCTGTCAATTGAAAAAGTAATCATTTTCAGAGAAAATGAGTGGCCACATCATGTTAACCATGTTAATAAACCATTGGAAAAGTAAATCCAACAATTAACAAATACCTGAAGTCAAAAATGTACCACCATTTGTGGCAAGAATATCAACTGATACTTTTTAGTTAATTAATTGAAAACCACAACCTAGGATATCCTATCCTAACACCTGATTTACAGATGAAAACATCTGATTACTGATTAGCACGTCTTGCATGCAGTCCAACCTGCAAATTACTGAAGTTCTGAAGATGGCAAGTGGAAAAGGTTTAGGTAAAGATATATGTAAGAATATTTAAATATAAAACTGGTGCTCATAATTGGTCTTAATGCTTTGCTTTTCTTTGCCATCCAGCTTGCCATATCAAAATTTGATGAGCCATTTACAATGCTTTGTTAAAGAATAAGCTGCAATGCTAATATGCATGAATAGTACAGCACAATGCTGGTACCTTTCTTTGGATGGGTTTCATCCATATATCTAGAATAGGATATATCTAGGACAGATGGTCTTTTTCTACTCTGGAGAGGATATCTGTCTTTGGCATCCCAATTTAGTGCAAAATGAATACATGCATGTTATTATATCAGATTTGAAACTATAATAATTGTGCCAGAATTTGTGGGCACTGTAGAAACATTATGGAACATGTCCAGATGTATTGAGTTATGCTTGAAAAAATGATGCTTGGTTCAAACATCCTTTTTGCCAAATATCCCTGGATATGCACTATTATTTTTGTTTTTTTTCTGGAACTATGCTAGAAATGTCCAGAATAATGTGCATTTTTCAACTTGGTTCAACATATGGCAAAAACTGAAAACGAGTAAAATTTGGATACTACATTTCCCTTCAATAGAGCTGTCATCAGCTGTAACATATTTGCATATATGCAGTATGTTTGGTGCTGTATGCCAAAATTCAGGTGGAATTCTTCAGTTTCAAAGAAAGGAATGTTGAACATGGCTCAATTTGTTTTTTACTGTTGCATTTCGAGAGCACAATGCATGGCATTCCATTCCAAAGTTACAATTTTGTCTTTTTGAACCATACACTCCTTTTTGTATCTGGCCAGTCAGCTTGGGCATGTATAAAACAGGAGGAAGTTTGCAGTCATTTTCAAACATCTCCAATCTTGTGGCCAAAAAGACCATGCTTTTTCATGGAGGATAGTGTTCTGGATGACAAACATCCAGCACAGAAACATTTTTCCAATTCTGGTTGGACAGATTGCACGTCAGCAGTCACCACGGTTGGATTTGTATTTTGTAATCCTGGATGTGGAGAGGAAACTGTGTGGGTAATTGAATATGGAGAAGATATTGCTATTGGGGTTTAGGGGCGCATCGACTGCAGAGGTCATGCAGCGAGAGGATATTATTATTCCAGTCAATGACATCGGAATATCCCCCTACACTTTCCAGTGAATCTTGAGCACATCACAGAGCAGTTCATAGTATAACAGCACCATCGAACCTCCAAGGGATAAAATGAGGAAGATTTCCTCAAGAGGATAATGTTCTGGATGCCGCAAATACAGGAATATCGTATTTTTCCAACCATAGCTGTCACTAATCTGGTGGTATAACTATATACCCATTTTCTGATCACTATCGATTGCATATCCTTCCCTGTTCGACTGAGTGGGACAATGACATGGTGCAAGACTTGGATCGTTGGCCCAATATCTTGATATCTTATGGCCGACCAAATGTTTCACTTCAACTTCGCATTATTAGCGTTGATCTGTTACCCCACCGTCGCCTATTAATAAAAGTCCCCGCATGCATTGCGTTTTGTGTGAACCCTTTTCTCTTTTATCAAGCTAAGGGGATGTCGGCCTTCACCTTGATACTGACTCCGCACTACAAGAACCGAACTATGAGCATGGATTTGCTAGGCTACTCCAAAGTACAACAATATCAAGAAGTGATCCTACAAGATTGACATCCGCATAGTCAGTGACCTGCGCGCCATCCGGGAGTCGCCGACCTAGAGCGTCGTCGTCACTGCACTGGCAGCTGCGTCTCGCCTGCACATTAGCGTGTTGACTCCCAACACCGTGCCACCAGAGTCCATCCGCGCCGCTTACCACGTCCTAAAGAAACTGCTGCGCTCGCAGTGCAAGTGTCGGCACTGGTGGTGCATCTGTGGCTTGTCTCGCCGAGGGCGTGGTTGAAAGTGTGGCAAGCACAGATATAGCCATGTTTGGCATAAACCACGTGCTGACCACCAAAACGTCTCACATCAATTGATTGTTCGGCGGAACGCCCCTGCCGTGGGCCCGTGACGTGGCACCCACACAGACTATCACATACAGAGTGCTGCAAAGAAACCCTCGCTTGAACAATTTTATCTTCACAAGCATTGGGGAGGGGGGGGGGCGATGGAAGGAACTGTGATCTCCCACCACAAGTCGTCCAGGGATCTTTAGAGCTTAGCATAGTTTTCGTCTTTCGAGATATGGTGAAGTAGAAATGACTACTTGTGCTGCTTGTGATGACTATTGGAGGCGGCCACTGCCGTACCTGTGAGGCGGCCGCTGTCACGGCTGTGAGGCGACCTCTGCTGTGGCTGTGAGGTGGCCTCTGCTGGTGCTGTGAGGCGGCCGCTGTCACGGCTGTGAGGTGGCCTCTGCTATGGCTGTGAGGCGGCCGCTGTCACGGCTGTGAGGCGGCCACGCTGCGACTGTGAGGCGGCCGCTGGCACAGCTGTGAGGCGGCCGCTGGCACGGCTGTGAGGCGGCCGTTGTCAGGACTGTGAGGCGGTCGTTGTCATGGCCGTGAGGTCGCCGCTGTCATGGCTGTCAGGAAATCGCTGCCGCACCTGTGAGGTGGCCACTGTGACGGCTGTGGTGTCACCACTGCCGCACTTGTGAGACGGCCACTGCCGTGGCTATGAGGCGGCCACTGCCGCGGATAAAACTGATGGGCAGTGGTGTAAATGTTGATATCAGTTGCGCCTTATCTTATATTGTCTTCAAAAATCATTCTTCCTGAAGGACGCTATTTAGAAATGCACCACCGACATTCATCTCGACCAGGATACCATTCATATCAGCGTGTTTTCATGTTTATTCCACAAAATGTACCCAGCTGAGAAATGTGCTGAAGATCTTAAACAAAGGGGCTTATGCCTCCTAGTTGGTTCAGTTACTACCATCCACGTATAGAAGTACTGTACCTGTCAGCAATGAATAAACGTTCGTTGTTTTGTGTGCAACATGATGTAGATAACAGTTAATCGGAGTTCTAAGTATTCATATGGGACTCGACATTTCATCTCTTATATACACGATGGAAGATTGCGAGCAATTGATGTAAGATTACCAAATATCGCTTGGGATTTTTCATCTTTATGTGCCAAACTCCAGATTGTGTCATCCTTAGCTATCTTCGAGCAAATTTTGTTCATCCCCCACTGTCTCCGAGCGACTTTGCTCATCTGCACAGTCAATGACAAATGGTTTACACACAGTCTCTCAGTCTCTTCCTTGCATGCGACGGTGACGGATTTAGAAGTTCCTATCGGCAGGACACTCCTTTTGGCGCACCACAATTTATTCAGGGTGTGAAGCGACACCTATTGCTGAGGAAAAAATCGACGAAAAGCTGGAAGGCAGACAAATTTTCAAAAAGGAGCAAACGAAAAAAGCACGTTTTGGAAATTTGATGTTATCCAATCCCGATGGAGGGCCGCCACTTCCTCCCCACTCCCCATTGGACCCGTTCCTGATCGGCGACCAATTTCCCATAATTGAATTTCGTCGGCGACCACCGAAAGGTTTTTTTGAGCCCTGGGGCACGGATCCATACCACGTTGGGTACGTCCCCTGGCCGTCTATATAACCTAGCCAGCCCTACTTATTCATCTTTAGCAGAGGCAAAGTGCCATCCGCTAGAAATTTGTCACGTTAAAGAAAGGATTACGTTAATCCGGTTTATGTGGCATCCGGTTTATCAAAATAAGAAAGATAGGAAAGATGAGACGCATGCAAACAAGGAACGTGGCGTAAAGGGCCGATACGTACATACACAGGTGAGACATACATACATACATACATACATGCATACACGACAATCGGAATGATATTTGGAGGGTGGACAGCTTCGTCGCCTGTGGAGAGGCTCCACTTCCCATCTGCGACCTGAAACGCGAAGCGGAGGCCCGGCGCCCAGGGCGAGTCGTGGGCGTCGGGCTCGACCTTGTATGTGTAGGTGTATGTTTGAGTTAAAGCTTGGGAAAACCCGAGAAGGGGAAAAACCAAGCAGCTTGGAAAACCCGTAGGTAGAAAAACGAAGCACAATTTATCAGGAAACCGTCCGTTCTGACCAAATTCGATCGATTTCTGCCTACCTAGTGTGAAATGACCCATATGTATGTATTTTACGACGACGGAGATGATAGCGTTTGACATCAAACTACTTCCTCCAGTTTGGTGCTGTGCAAAAAAGTAAATAGTAGCTCAATGAGATCCCGGTGTTTGTTACCGAGAAGGCTTCGCAGTGAAGTGGAATCCGATGTTGGGCAATGTAGGAAAGAAAAGGGCGACGTTGTAATTGGAAGGCAGCGTAAATAAGTAAGAAATGTTCGACAGAGTTATGTACATCACACATTTGGCAAGGCGGAGCGCGTCGAAGTTGGCGGAGGAGAAAATCATGTATAGGTTTTGTGTCGGAACCGGGCAAGAAGGATCTCATGTTTGCGTGTGTGTTGTCGGGAAGAGGGCCATTTGGCGAGAATGGGTTTAATGTGGTGTGAATGTGTAGTGTTGTGGTTCCAGCATGCCTGGAGATGTGTTAAATAATTTGTTGGTGAGGGACAAAAGATCACCAGGGGAGGTTGGGGATGGAGGGTTGGAGGGAACTGGGAGGAGGGAACTGGGAGGTTGGGGCCGGGATGGAGGTCGATAGCTCGACGAGCGAGCTCATCCGCCCGCTCGTTACCCGGAGTCCCATGTGGCCAGGGACCTAGAGCAGTGTCAGTTGAAGGTGAGCATGATGTGTGTGATAGAGTTGACGAATAACGTGGAGTGTGGGGTGTGTAGTGTTGTGTATGGCTGTGAGAGCGTCGATGGATGAACGTGAGTCAGTGCAGACGATGGTTGGTGTGGTGATGCGGTGTTGAACAATGTGATGTAGACAGGTGAAGATGGCGACTGACTCTGCAGTGTAAATCGAGTGGTGTGGTGTTAATTTTGTTTGACCAAAGTTGGGTCCACCGCACCAGGCGGCTCCCGTACCGTCTGTGGTATGGGAGCTATTCGTGTAGAAGTATGTGTAATGGGGATGGGCTGCTTGATATTCGAAAAATGTTAGTTGAGTTTCGACGGGGGAAGTAATTTTTTTTTTTGCCGGAAGAGATATTCGAGATTGGGGTGATACATGTGCCAAAACGAGAGTAGGGGAGGCAATTTGCCGGGGATTGCCTTTGGGAATTGGAGTACGAAAGTAAGGACATGGTTCAAATGTATGGCAATATCGTGTGTATTTATATTATATGAACGTCGAACGGGAGGTTTAGAGAGTGCTAGATTGGCAGGGTAGTTGTACTGTGTTGTGGTCCGAAAGTGGTATCTGACTAGTTGAAGTGTTCTGCGGTGTTGTAAGCTGGGGAGGTGGGCCTCAGCCCGGAGACCAGTGATGGGCTTGGTGCGGTGTGCTCCGGTGATGAGGCGAAGAGCGTGATTCTGTATGCGTTCAAGTGTTGCGATGTGTGAAGGAGATATATGATCGAAGATAAACGCATTGTATTCCAGGATTGAGCGAATCAGAGCAATATACATTTTGTTGAGAGTAGTCCTGTCTGCACCCCAGTCGCAACCGGAGATGCAGCGCAGGAGATTAGGTGTTAGGCGAAACTTAGGCGTTTTGTGCAACGTTGTTTTAGATGAGCAATATGGGGGCCGAAACAAAGACTTTTGTCTAGTACGATGCCAAGTTGAGTGAATGTGGTTTGGTGAGGGATAATTTGGTCGCGGTAACGGAGCGGTGTAAGAGGTGGGATATACGAGTGGAGCCGTGAGGAAAGCATTGTGACGGATTTAGCGGGGGAGATTTGCATTCTCCAGACCGAGCACCATGAATCAATTTGATTCATGGCGCGCTGCATGAAATTATTTGCTTTTTCTGCCGATGGGTGCGTGCACCAGATGGCCAAATAATCGGCGTAATTAGAGTACTTTATACAGGGGGCAATTTGTGGAGGTCAGCGAGAGCGTCATTGATCATGATAAGAAAGATGGTGGGGGATAACGCGCTGCCTTGTGGGA